>JASANV010001306.1:0-19112 GCA_030849715.1 Trypanosoma mega | reverse complement strand
ACTATATGGGTAGAGATGGAAGTCGTTAGCACCGCCCGCATAATAACACACCCACGAGATAATATGGGTAGACCGATGCGGCCAGGTCGAAGGTATGAGACACCTTACTGTGCGATTGACATTTGATTCACGAAGTCTCATTCTTTCGTGTGCCCTTCTCTGGCCATACCGGATTCGTGTTACGTCGGAACACCAGAGAGCGACGCTACATGTATCACGGAGAGCCTGTTACTTCTACGGCTTTGACCTGTGCGGAGTTACGGTTTAGTCTCAGGCACTTATTTTTGTTTTTATCCCCTTCACATTTCACGTATGCGAAGCTTACCGCTTTGCGGTGCATACGTCGAGCACCTCGTCTAGAGGGACGGAAGTAAATTGGCAGAATCGGATGGGGTAGCGCTGTGTGTGTGAGACCGAACACCGGACGATTGTTTGATCTACCATTACAACCACACGGACCAACGAAGCATGAGTGTAATCTATGACTGCGTGTAGTTGAAAAATGGTTTTGTTGAATTAAAAAAATTATTCGTACCTGTTTCAAAAGAAAATTTTGTCATCATTAAAGGCTTAAAAAGTATTGTTGCTTTGAGTTCAGCATGGAAATGTTCAGCAGATTTTCCTAAAACTTCTTTGTGAGATTCTTGAAATGTGGCTTCATTTTTTGCACCAATATTTGATCGATATTTGGAAGTTGGTATTTCTTCTTTGATTGTTACTGTTTTTGTCATATCTGTATCATATTTCTGGCATCCTTTCTCACTTGTATAGCTATCTTCACTGAAATACCCAATTCGAGGAGATTCCCATACTTTCGTTAATCTCAACGTTTTAGTTTTTATTGGTCGACCAGATTGTTAATTTGAATGCAACAATGATGCCATTTGGAAATCATCTTTTTCCATTAAAGAAGTCGGATGAGCCAAATACTGATCATCGACAAAACATGGATTACTGCAACAAAGTAATTGCAATAACAGGAATAAAAGAAAAAAAAATTATTTTGAAAAACAATTTTCTAAAAACTAATGGAATAAAAACCTTATGTCTTAGACAACAAAAAATAAGAGAAGAAATAAAGTTGTTTTAAGAAAGCAAACCAGAAATTCTAAATTCTAAGAAATTTATATTTGTATTCATTTTTTTAACTTATTCAAAAAAATGTTGATGACAGTTAGAAAGTAGAAAATACATCGATCTTTCAATGAATGTTTTCCCTATTCTTACCTTTTTTTGTTTCGAATATACATTTTGTGTGCCATTAATAATACTTTTTTATTTGACAAAGCGACCAACTTCACATGATTTTGCGTATTTGTACAAATAACAAAAACAAGTAAAAATCTATGTTTTTGTAATGATTTTTATTTCTGCAATGAAGTTATTTGATGAATTATTCTTTTTTCAAACTTTCTTTCTTCATCTCTAACTGTGTTTTTTTAATAATTGCAAAGCAAGAAAAATCTGCTTTTTTGTAGAATGATAAATTCAAAAGAGACTATAATTTGTTATTTTTTAGTGAATAGAATAACATAAAAAATACAAAAATGAAATTGTTTACCCTGTTGTAAAGAAATAAAAAAACCTTTAATTTTCAAAATTATTTTCAATTTATTCTTAACATTTTTTATACCACAAAACTTACAAATAGAATGTTGAGAAATTTAAAGTAGCGTACTTGAGCAAAAATATTTTTGGTTAAAGCTGTGTAATCTATTCAATATTATTTCCTTCATTTTATGCTCTACTTTCACTTTCCAATGCTATAATGGAACACTTTTTTGCTTTGTTTACACATTGTTAAGTTTAAAAAATGTCACTTTGTTTTACTGAAAAGTGATTTCTCCTACTTTTGTAATTTTAGTAAATTTCAAATAAAGGCATTTTCATTCATTTGTGATTTACTACCTATGCTTTCACATGTGGTCCCTATGATCATTTAAGATTGTATTTATTTACTAACGTAAGTGATTTCTATTTTTGTCACTTCACTATTTCTTTGACATTGATAATGCTATACATGTTTCTACTTCCATGTGAGAGTGAATGCAATCATAACAGCAATGCGCTTTATTAAAGAAGATGTTCTTCTAATGGCAAATCTGCTTTTTATTACACCGTTAAAAGCATTTGTATTGCGTTATACGCTAATAAAGTTGCAGTGCGACTTTTTTATTCGAATAGAACGTATTTTACATGTGTTCAAAAAAAAACACTATTTTTGTATTATTTATAATTATGAATGTGTTCTTTTTTCTTTTTTGTACTCTTTATAAAGTACATATGACGCAAATGATTCCTATATTTCATCATTTTTATTGTCATTTTCTTTTCTTTCAACCATCTAAAAAAATAATCATTTGTGTTTACACTCTTTCAGAACCGTGAAAGTTTTTGTGTCCTGATCATTGNGACGCAAATGATTCCTTTATTTCATCATTTTTATTGTCATTTTCTTCTTTTTCAACCATCTAAAAAAATAATCATTTGTGTTTACACTCTTTCAGAACTGTGAACGTTTTTGTGTCCTGATCATTGGTGAATAATGACCTTCACAAATTTGACTTTCTTTCAAATTTAATTTTGTTACACACTCTATTTTTTCTCTCATAGACAAAATGGTCTTTGTGAGATCTACAACTCTCCTTTCATTTGAATCATACTTTTTATATTTGCCTTTTTTTTTAAATTTATGTTTTGTGCATTAAAAGGGATATTTATTTTGGGAATAATACCTCCATAGATTATGTTTCTTGTACAATCAGCACAACCATCCTCATAACATTGATAGTACTATCTTAAACAGTGCGTTGAAATGCGAAAAGACGATGAATTATTCATTAGTAATTTTGCTGCTCTAAATTTGCTATTTTTTGGTTTTAAAACGGGAAAATAGAAAGCGAAAAAACAAAATCACAATTACAAGCCATTTATTAAAGTAACACATTACATTTTTACTCATTGATAAAACATAGAGAGTACAAATATTTTAACACAAAAGAGTTCATTTATCTTTATATACGTATTAGAAGCAAAAATTAAATTAAAGAATTCAAAAACGAAAGTTTTTCTTAAAGGTACTAAGCTATAAGCCTTTGTTCCCATGTATTTTGCGTAAAAAGCAAATGCTTTTTTTCCTTTAGTTCTTCTGTATTTCTAACTGCATGAAATACATGAGATGTGCGCAAAAAAAAATATAAAAAAAAAAGATATTTGTTCCCCAAAAACCAAAGAATTAGTGTGCTTCATTAAATAAAATAGTCCCAAAAAGTACCATAAATAAGAACAACAGTGTATAATACGAATATGTCACAAGATCTGAATTCTTCTCAATATGTTCAATTTTTGATTCTTTATTTTTCTCATTTTTCTCTTCCGTATCAACAGTGCTAGTGGAGATAGTGTTGACTTCATTTTTGTCATTTAGTTCTTCTTTTGAATCATTCTCTTTTTTGTTATGAACAGTTTCACTTACCTCCTTACCATCTTCTTTTTTGCCATCTTCCAGATTTGGAGTTTTTGATTCCTGTTTTGGTTCTGTAATATTAGAAGTAATGACTGCTTCATCAGATAAAATATTCGTATTCTTTTCATTTGATAAAGTACTTGTCCCTTTTTTTACAACAACATCTGTTTTCTTTGGGTTTTGATTCGTCACATCCACATTTTTCTCTGCTTCTTTCACTACATTTTCAATCTTTGATTTCGCGGTCATGACCCTTTCAAAAGCTTTTTTAGCTTTATTTTCTTCTTTCTCAACTTCAATCAATGCAATTTGTGTTTTATTAAATAAAATACTTGAAGTCTGAGGACAAGTTCCATCTCTTTGCATTTCACGTACAAAATTATCAATCTTATTTTTTTCGCTTTGTATTTTGTAAAAAGCACCTTGTGCATTCTCATTTTGGTGTGTTATGGTGGCAAAGGCTTCTTCTGCAGATTTCAATTGTGCATTTATTTCAATTTGACGTTCCTTTTCAGCTTTACCGCTCACCTCCTTTATGCGATTACACTCTGTATTTGCTTTAGCTTTGATTTTCGTAATTTTATCGACACATTCCTTTGTCTTATTGAGTATGTTCGTTGTTTTGATCGCAGAGCTCGTTATTGTGATAACATTTTTGGTTTTGAAAAGGTCAAAGTATTCATCAATCACTTTTCGATGATGTGTACTCGCCACTTATTCGTGCAAAGATGCTTCAATAGATGCTTTTTTTTGCGTCATTCGCGTGACGTTTCATTTCAGCCGCATCCGTTGCGGTGGACACATCATTGACTGCTTTCATTGCCTTTTCCTTCTGATTTTTAACAGTTAGACTTGCGGAGATAACCGTGTTAGCGTTCTGCCTCAACTGCAAAAGTAATTTCTGTAATAATTCAAATTCATGATGCATCATCCCACCGTATTCTCCCATTTCACCTTTGTTAAGTGCTTCAATACCTGTAAGACCAGATTCTCCTTGTTGTCCCATTTCTTTGGCCCCTTGTGCATACTTTTCAGCATAATTTATAGACGTCAAGACTTTATCAGCATATAAATTAGTAAATGCGGTGCCATTTGCAGTTTCCACCTTTTTTTTCTCCTTATTGAGTTTAATGCACTCACTCTCTGTACTTTTTTTTCCGTCTTCTGTCTCTTTTAATATTTTTTCTGCTTCATCGCAATCTTTTTTCACCTCTTCCAGTGATGTATATTGTGTTATCTTATTCCAAAATGCGGTGGTTTTCTTTTTTCCTTCCTTCGCTTTTTTGGACGTATCACTTATATTTTTGTACAACATGGTAGCTACTGATTGAGATATTTTTACAGCTTCTAGTTGGTTTTGCACAGTTTTAATCATTTTCTCATTTCTCATTTCTTTTAAAATAATTTCAATCTCTCGTAACACAAAGTTTATTCTTGAATTGTTGGTAAATGCACTCACATGATTCTTTTCAATATCTTTATGTAAATGAAACACAACGTCTGCTGTATCAGATATTTTTACTTGAGAAAATGCCATTTCCAACTTTTTGTATTCATTTTTCAATTCCGTTAACTCATTATTTGCCTCACTTATTGGTTCATTTGCCTTTTCCGCTTCTGTTTGTGCATTCTTTGCATCTTTTGCTGCTTTGGTAGCCTTTTGTTTCTTTTCATTATTGTCACTGTCCTTTTCTGCGGCATCCAATGCACTTTTTACTTCAGTCATTTTATTATTAGCCTCAGTTACCAAATCAATTGCACCTTTCGCCTTTTCCTTTGCTGAATTCAATTTATTGTTCATTTTTTGCATCGCACTTTGCACTTCTTTGGCATATTTTGCAGATTCAAGAGTTTCCTTTAAAAAAAATTTTGATTTTTCTTTTGCATCATTTCCTTTTTTGATCTCTTCCACTTCAGCTGTACTTACTTGAGTTTGCACATCTGTTGCGGAATGCAATATTTTCTTTATGTTTTCTTCTGCAGCGTCCACTCTTTGTTTTTCTGCCTCAATTGGATTTACCGCTGCAACATTTTTCTTTTTGTCATCGAATGTTTCCCCTTTTATTTCAGCATAATTTGTGTAGTGAAGACAATGTGGTGCACGTTGGAAATCATTGGACATTGCTTCCTTGCAAAGCATTCGTTTATCCAATGCTTGACATTTACACAAAACGAAACAAACCGAAAGAGCCCAAGCAAATAATAAAAAATGGCGAGCCATTGTAGTCTTTGCACTTTAAAACGTTTAGTAAGCCTCTCCTTATGAGTGTAAGAAAAAAAGAAATTTTTAAAAAACACAAAGGTAACATGAAGTTTTGAAAGCAAAATTATTCTAAATCGTCGTTTTCTATGCGGCATTCCCTGGAACAATCTTTTTTTCTACGATTTAAATAAATATCCTTTTAATGTGATCTTTTTTTATTTTAGATTTCATTTAAATGATATATATTTTTTATTTTTCTTTTATTTATTTTTCATATCCTATAAATGCCACAAAATCATTGATTCGTATCCAGATTACAAAGAAAGTTGGGAAAATCCACGCCTTTGTACGCAGTATCATGTTTCTTTCGCACGTTAAACACAATTTTATTCCTTTTTCTGACATTGTTTGGAACTAAGGTGCGCCGCACTGATCTCTTTTTTTTTTCAGAATCAACTCAAAGGATTATCCTAGCGTATTTTTGTGAACTCATAGCCTTATTGCCAGCTTTGATTACTTCTTATATATTTGCGCTTGCATTTGTAATAATTTCCTCCAAAGATACCTTTTTTGTAGTCATTTCGCTTACTTTTTTTATAATTCTTTCTACATTTTGCTTCATTAAAGTGTACTCCTTATCGTAAGGAATAACACATTCTTCTGTGGATAAATCTTCCAATTCTTTTACAGCAATTTGATCCGTTGATTTGGAATGTTTGAAATCTTAAATAATGTTTTCACATGCTTTCATAATGAAAGCTTTCTGCTCTTTTTCAGCCTCGATAAGTTTGTTGGAAATTTTAATTTTTTAATGGATTTGAAAGACAAGACTTTTATGCTTCTTTTTGTGCCGCTTCGCTAACATGCATTTTATTTGTTGACAAATCATTTTCTCCTTTTTTGCTGTATTTATATTTTAATAAACTCCACTCGCTTCTGAAATTGCTTTACTGACAAGTTTTTCAGATTCACTTATTACTTTTCTCATTTCTTCTTTACATACCGATCCAAAGACCCATAGAATACCCGACAAGTTAAGTAATAATGGCAATCAGACAACAACAATGTTTCTTCGCTGTATTAAATATTTTTTACAAAATCTCCTAGATTCTTTTTAGGTATTTTGACAGTGACAAGGGGACTAATTTTTCAAAAGAAAAATATTTAATTTACATTTACCAAAGTAAGGCACCAAAGATTTGTTTTCTATGCATTTTTTGGTAATAGAAGCTTAAAATAATGATGTAAAAAAACATATTTATACTAACTCTATTTAGAAGATAAATAAGAAAAAAAAACATTGAAAAAATGTTTTATCAAACACAATCATTTCCCAAACGATGCAATAGCAACCTCTTGCTTACAATATCGTTTCACAGCTATTCAGGAGAGCTTATCACATATTGTTGTGAATATTCTCTCTTTTTTATGGGTTATTTTATGTTCTAATAGTTTACTTCGATCTACAAAAAGAAAACTAAAATGTTAAATGGTGTGACTCTACTACACGAGAGTTGCAACAGCTCTTATAAAGTGCTTTTAAAGCACAAAAAAGAAATACACACCGACATAAAATATAAAAGTTTTCTATTCCCTTGTGGTTTGCAAAATATTTAATACAAGAAAAAGAAACAGAAAGGAAAGCAAAATTTCATCACAACAAATCAGTAGACATTTTTTGTAATAAAGTTTGACAAAAAGTACAATTTTACAACCGAAAAGGAAAACAAAATCTATAAACACATACAATCCCATGCATTAAATTAGGTATTTCAAATATTAAAAAATCATTTTGTTTTTCTCGCAAAAATCTTCACGTTCTCAAATTAATAAAAGCAAACACATTTTGTTTAAAGTAGAATTTCCAATTGGTGTAATTATAAAGAAATACGTTTCATGTTTTCTTGCAAAACCATTTGAATAAGGCGGAGCATATTTTCATTTTTTTTGGATAAATTGTGAAAATGTAAATTTATATATAACACATCTTTTTTCTCTCTTGAACAGTTTCTTCATAAAAACAAGTATCAAATAAACCTAAACGCATTTTCACAGCTTCTCATTCATTCATATTTTCACTGTTGTTTTTAAAATAAAGAATCAACCCATTTCCTTTCGCCTTTACTTATTGAATGAGTATTTGAATATGTTTTGTTATTTATAATCTTGCAAAGCACCTATGTACTAGAAATGTAAAACAAAAAGTGAATGAAATCATTTCATGCACACATAATAGCAACCAAAAACAAATTAAAATAAAAATAAAAATAAAGAGTACGTATTTATATGAGAACTGTCTGAGTTTGATTTGATGAGATCGGATGGTAATTTTGTTCTTTTTTCATTTGAGTTATTGTTTGCTTCCAATTTTTCATTCTCAGATTCATTTGGAACAGATTTGGCATTTTTTGTTTGTTCATTTTTTGGTATTTTAGACACATTCTGCGCATTCTTTACTTCTTTTTCTTTCTTTTCCATTGTTGATAGAACTGTTTGATTTGTATGTTGTTCTCTTTGAGGTTCACTTGGAATGGCTTCAACTATATTTTTTGCTTTCTTTGTCTCATGTTTTGTTTTATTTGCTGTTTCTACATTTTCTTTTTGTTCAATGTTTTCTTTCGGAAGCATTGTCGCAACTTCTTTTTGTGTATCCGTTTTCTTTGTGAGTTTTACTTGTTTTTTCAATTTCTCCTCTTTTTTTTTTCGGTTTCATCCAGTTTTGTCTGTATATTCTTTTCTTTTTTATCTTCTGTGCTTTCACTTTTTAAAGGCTTCACCTCGACCCTTGTTTTATTATCCACATGTATTGGCACGTGCTGCGTAGGCTTTTGAGAATGTACCGATTCCTTGGGATTAATTACTTGTTCATTTACTGTTTTTGTTGTTTCTTTTGGCTTTTGAGGTTTATCTTCCTTTGTATGGTCATTAACCACTTGTTGTTTTTGAATTGGTGCATTATTTTTGGGCTGAGATGCTGTCTTTGTGGTCGCCTCCTTATCCTTTTTGATAAGCTCATCCATTTCAGTAATAAGAGTTTGTATTGTTTGAATCGTTTTTGCAGCTTCTTCATTCAACTTCTCATACTTTAGCTGTTTATTTTTTTCTTCTTGTGTTACAGATGGCATTTGAGAAGCGGCTTCAATTGCTTTTTTTACGATTTCAGTCACTTCTCCGATCAACTTTTTACGGTTGTTCTCTTCTTCTTTGCAAAGTGCTATATCTGTATTAAAATAGTTAACTTTTTCCCCCACTTCTGTAATTTCCTTTGTGATTGTTTCATTTAGAGCTTCTGCTTTTGTTTTCCGTTCAGCAACACTTTTAAGAAGTTCGTCAAACTAGTGAATTTTTCTTTTTTCATTTTCTGCTGTTTCTTTGATAGCGTTCCATTTTTCTTCTGCTTCATTTACTGAAATAGTAACTTATTTTTCTTTTTCGGTCGCACTTTTTAACAAATCATCAAAATTAGGTTTCTTTGTATCCTTACCTTCTGTAACATCGTTTAATGACTCAAACACATGAAGAACTTCATTGAAACGTTTTGTCCATTTCTGAACAGCTTCCCACAATTTCTTTGTTTCTCCATTTATTGCTTGAGATGCTTTCTCATAAGGTTCATTTTTTATTTTTTCTTTCTCTTCAGTACTCTTAGAGTTATATTTAGATTCGTCACTTCCATAAACCTTCTTCACATACGTTAAGGCCACCCATTCTTTTGGTATTGCATTCGTATCGGTTAAAATTTGAGTTGGAGATTCTTTTTTCACCTCTTCAGTTGCAGCGCATCCCGACAGCATAGATGCGGATATAAGAAGTAAAAAGATGTAAAAAGGCATCAAAAAAACCTTGCTCTGTGGTTTAAAAAGAAATTATCTATTATAAAGAGGTAAACAAAAATAAAAAAGTAGAAAAAGTGTTTGTCATTAAAAAAATAAATGTGAAATTATATTAAAAATAATAATAAAATAATTTGAAAAAATAAATGCATTCATTGTGATAATCATTTTGTGTGTTTTTACCAGATATTTTCTTTCTAATAACTAAACATACATCATATTATCCTTAAATTGCTTTAAATAAGAACTCTTCAAATTACTTTTTTCTAAAGTTTTGCCAAACTCCCCCATTTTTTACGGTTTAGTCAATTAAAAAGTCCCAAAACATATATTTGTAATCACATGAATGTCATACTTTTATATTACACATAACAGTGAAATAGTATTTGTTTTTCTATTTTATGTGAGTGAACGTTTTTTTCAAAATTTACGTGTTTTTTTAAGCATCCGTTACGCATCTTAATCAATACTTCTGTGTAGTGCGCTGTAATCCATTGAATCACTGTGCAAATTAATGCTTCTACAAATTAGTGAAAGAATGAATCCTAAAAAAATATTGTATGAGATGTAGTAAATCCTCACCGATGATTTATGGTGTTTTTGCCATAACAGCTGAGCGAAAATGACTTCATATTATTTCCGAATATTGAAAACACTCATATCTTTACATACATACCAATACAATAAATGAGATGCCTTTCTTTTTCCATATGTGAATTCTTAGGCTTTAAGTTTGTTGGAACGTACTTTTCAATACATTAAACTATAAAAGTTACTATTTTATTTACTTTCTCACCAAAAAGAATGTGAACCTTTCTTTAGGTACCTTTTACTGATTTTTGCTTTCATTCACGCACATCTTACAAAGTAATTATTTTATGCTTTAAAAAAATAGAATACCTATTAATTCTTTTCTGTAATATGGTTGATTTGAAGAGAAGTCTACGCAATAAAGTGCAAAATGCTTCCTATAAAGATACTTCTACTATAAAATCGTTAGATGAAAAAAAAGTCCAATTTGAGAAAGGAGAAAAAGTAGGTAAAACTTTAATTTAAAGAAAAAAATGAATAAGTTTTAATATTGAAAATGACATCAGTAATGTAATACTTTTTATTTAAATCATATCTTGTGTTAATATGTTCTTTTAAAAGAAGTTGAAGTGAAGTCGAAAGATCACTTCAAAAATACGTGATATCAGAAAAGATAACTTTTAAAAGTCGTACTTTTCATTATTTTTGTACCGAAAAATTGAAAGAAAAGAACAAAATATCTTTAAGCCTTTTTCTTAAATTTTCTTTGTATTTTTCACTGCGTATTTATTGCAAAAAAAAAGATGAAATGAAAACAAAAAAAATCCACTTGAGACGAAATCCACAAAAATGAAAAAAAGATTAAAAAATCAGCTCTCATTCTCATTCATTAGTAAATAAACCTCATTTGTGGAAAAGCAAAAGAAGGGGAGTAAAAACTAAAATTCGGATTATTTATCAAAAAAAATTTCCACTTTCATATTTTTAAATATATTTTCTTGCAAGAACACAAAAATATATCTAAAATGTGTAGATAAACTGATGTAGCAATAAAAAAAAAGAATTAAAAAAAAGATTTGCCTATTTTCCGAAAAGTTTTCAAAAAAAAAAAATTTTTTTTGAGGGGAAATTTAAAAAAAAAAAAAGCGGTGAAGTTTTGAAATCAATTTTTTGAAAAGATTTTGTACCTAAAATCATTTTTTATTAATCTAAAGTGATAGAAATATTGTTACCCTTTTTGTCGTCTTCTTTAGTTTTCGGTTCCCAAAAGAGCGAAAGTAAAAGCAATAAGAGAACAAACCGAAATCACCACATGCACAGCGGCATTATCCTTACCAGTTTGATTAAGTAATTCATTGGAGTCCATTTTTGCTTTCAATTCTTCAAAAGTGTTGGTATCAATTTTGTCGTTTTCCTTCGAATCACTCTTCTCCGTTGAAACCGTTTCTGTACTTTCTTTTAAATCTGTCTGTGAAGTATTCACTTGTGTACTTGTCTCAACTGTTTTATGATTTGTCTCAGAAGTGTTAACAGTGGGAGTGATTTTACTTTGGCTTTCCGTACCTTTTTCTTTACTTTTAGGTAAAATATATTCCATTGTCTTTGTTGGTATTTCTTTAGTTTGAATTGTAACTTTTTCCACTTGGGTTCCATTTTTGTTACTCACCTCTTCCTCTAATTGTGGTTGTGCAATTGGAGTCTTATCTGTTTGCCCATTTGTCTGAGGTTCTTCTGTTTTACTTTGCTGACCTTCGGTTTGGGTCACTTTTTGGTTTTCTGTCTTTCCTATTTGCTGTGATTCGTCTGTTACAACTGTTTGACCACTTTGTTGTTCTTCTTTGGGTTGGGACGGCTTTAATTCCACCTTTTCTGTTGGACTCTGCGCTTCTTCTACCACTTCTGTTTTTTGTGCTGCCGTATCCCCTTCTTTTATTTCTTTAGTCACAACTATGGGATCGTTCACTATTGTTTCTGTGGTAATCGTTGGACACAATTCAGAAATAATTGAAAACTGAAAAGTTAAAGTCTGATTGAGCGATGTAAAAGTTGAACTTGTTTCACACTTTGTCCATTCACCTTCTTTTGCATTTTTTGTTTGAACTTCGTTTTCATCTTTGCATTGTGCAAACATACATGCTAGTTTGACATCATTGTCATCTTTCTTTTGCTTCAAAATAAGAGCCTTTTCATCTTTGCATGCGGCTGTTCCCATAACTCGATCAATCTCATTTATTGATTTCTCAATTAAGTCGTTTTCCGTCATTATATTCTTTGGATTAAAGTTCATCACAATAACAACGGGCTCATTCTCCTTTGTAGGACATCTCTCAGCCCAAACAGAAATGCTTTCATCAGCTTTTGTCAATGGTCCAGCTGCAACGTAAATAATAATTTCTGATTCATTTGTGCCATTGACAATATGTTCCTGTGGAATGGAAAAGAATTTGCAAACATCATGAGAAGAATAGTTTGGAGTTTTAAACATCCCTTTGTATGGTCGAATGAGTGTGCGTTCAGCGTATTTGGCGGTCACATTCGGAAGAATTTCATTGCGTAACTTTTCCGTCTTTTTTTGTGAAAATAAATTATTTTCTACGTTATTTTTTCCTGATAATTCGTTTTCACACCTTACGCGCTTTCCCTTATAGTTTGGACGGTAAAAACCAGAAAAAAAAGGAGAGTCCATACAATATTGATTATTATCATATAAATTGTATCTGTGCACTGTAATGCGCGGCGGAGCCCATTGGAATACTTTTGTAGTCTTTTCATTATTTGTTGTTGTGATTGTTGTTAATGGTCGTGGTTCTGGTTCCGGATCTGGTGTCATTATCACCACTTGAGACTGAATCTTTGAACGCGGTATGATGGTGTCCGTTTTGTCGTTTTCTTCGGCGGCGCAGACGTGTTGAACAGACAACCATAACAGCAGAAATAATGCGGCGTGAAATGTTTGGAACATTTTTAACACTTAATGTTGAACTTTATTTTTTTAGAAAAGTGTACAAAAATACAAGAAAATAAACAAAGAAAATAAGAAAAGTAACAGTTGTTTATATACATAACTTTTTTAAAGTAGAAAAACTTTAGGATAATCCTATTTTTTATAATATATAATAAATCCATAAATTTATTTAAATAAAAACGGAATTAAACATAAAAAAAATTAACAAATTTTCAGGTGAAAAAAAATATTTTTTCATTATTGCTCTTAATTTTCTTTTATTCAAGTTAAATTACTTTTTTTTTTTCAAAAAAAAGTAAAAAAAGTATTTATTTAGAAAATTTTCTTCATTTTTTTTCTTTGCCTCTCAAACATTTAAATGTTTTTTCACTTTTTTTACTTATTATCCCAAAGCACTAAACCTTCACCACTGTCTTTTAAAGTACTGTACAAAGAATGTACACTTCCACTACTAAAATTTGGATGCTCCGTTTCAAATTGTGCATTTATTCCGAAATGTTTGCTCAAATCATACATCTTTTCATAAAACGCCGTACTATGCGGTAAATAAACCGATGAAAGTGAGGGGAACTTTCTCTTTGTATTTTTCTGTAATAATTTATGATTTTGATATTATGTAAAAGCGAATATTTCAACATCGTCATGTAAATATATGTTTTTGGATGATTTTTTGACACAAAAATCTGTAAAGCAGAAATTGTAAAAAAAATGGCATAAAAATAACTAAATATATTGTTTGAGTCATTGAATATTTGTACATTTTTGTTTTTCTTGTCTTAAAAAAAACTTTGTCTTATATTTGTGTTCCATGAGAAAACAAATATTAGAAAAAATGAGAATATGCATTTTAAAAAAACAGATACTTCTTCTATACTAAAAATTATTTCAAATTTTACATACAAATATTATTTGCCTCACAATTTTATGTATTTATAAAATGTAAACATTACTTTAAAGTTACAATAAATAGCAAAAAACGACTTAAAGAAAAATTAGTTCATAATTTTTTTTTAATATGAACATCAGATATTCAAATTAAAACAACAAAAAATAAAACAACTCAATATGCAAAGTCTATGGTGTTAACTACGTGCTTAACTGTTGCTCCTTTTTTTAGAATTTCTTAAACACATCAAATCAAAGAATTGCTACAGGACTTAGTGCAATATTTTTTGTATCAAAACAATCTGAATAAACCACAAATCCAATTCGAAAGTAGGAATTATATTTATCTTCTTTTTTATAATAATCATTCCTTTACATTGGTGACTATTTAAGGAAACAAGAGGAATGAATAAAAGTTTTATTTTGTAACAAAAAAAGGTGTGATACCAATTGAGTTTTCAAACCAAATACTTTAAACCTAAAAAAAGAATAACAGAATGCTCGAAATAAACTCCACTGAAGCAAAGAAAGTAATTCCTTTGCTTTTTCCAAAGGAAAATGTCTACAATACACATAATTCAACAAGATGTACCAAATAGAATAGCCATGAAGATACGAATGCGGCAAATATTTCACAAAATTAGAGCCATTTCTTTAAATAACTATCTAAAAATAAAAATGAAAACATAATTTTTTATGCACCTTTTTAATCTAAGTTTTGTGTTAAAATTAAAACGTTTACAAAAAAAAATAGGAAGCAAAGCATTTCTGCAAAAGTATCAAAATATCATTAGAGAGCAAAACATAACAAACAAAAAGAGTTTATATTTATTATTTGTACTTAAAATATATTTAAAAAAATTATTAACAAGAAAGAAAAAAGCCGAAGCTGTGTTCGTACACTATCAAATATAATCATAATTTTCTTTAAGTATTTCGTGATGGTTGCACACATTCATATTTCTGGTAGTGAAGAACATAAGCAAAAAAAAAGAAATTAAAGTAAATTTGAATTCAAAGTTTTTGTTCCCCTTTTTTTTTCACGAAATTTTTTTTTATTTTTTTGCTTTCTGGTATATTGGATTATTAAAAAAAGGTGTAAATGGGAGAAGCAAGTGCAACAATAAGATGTTGAAGCACACAACCCATTTTTGCGAGGTTAAACTTTCTTTATTGATCAAAAAAAATTTCGAAAATGAAAAGTAAATAAAAGAAATCATTAATATTCATTGAATATCAAAAATTCTTTTCTACAATACTTTTCTAAAAATAGTAAATTTTTCTTTTAAAAATTTTCCAATAAAAAAAATTAATTTTTTTCTTTCCATCTTTCTCTTATGAAAAGTAATCTTCTGCTCTTTTTCTTTTTTTATTTAAAAATGCGTTTTTTGGTTTTCTAACTCGAAGGTCAAACAATAGTTGAATTTTTTTTTTCAATATAATATTTTACTGCAAGAATGATTAAAAGCGTAACAGGAGTAAGTGCACATCTAAAAAAAAACTCATACCCAGTAAATCATTCAAATCACCCATCGTAAAATTGCATCTATACTTATTTTTGTGGTGAAACCATTTTTTGCTACCGTTTTGTAAAGCAATGTGAAAATTCTCATTTTTTGGTTCTTTGCGACTGATTTTTAATCAATGATGAAATTTACACTTGAGATTGTGTATCCTTTTTTCTTCAAGAAAGTAGTTTCTCAGGACCTTTAAAAACAATAGCAAGGCTTCTGTAGATATCCAACTTTACAATTTGTTGCATCATTTGATGTGTGTTTTTCTTGTACAATACGTTCTCGAGTACTTTGTTTTGTTTTACTCGGATTAGTACTTGTTTTTATGGATGTGTGCAAAATGTTCGGCTCATCATGTACGTCCTTGTGTGTTTCCACTTTCTTTAGGAAAAACGTGTTGTTGAAGTGTTCATAGAAGTGTCTTTTATTGAAATAAGTTTGTTTTCTATGTTACACCTATTTTTAGTGCATGTCCACTTCTTACCAACCTCTTTTTCCTCTGTAGCAGAATTCAGATAACTGTGGACATGGAAACAAGTATGGATCGTAATACTTATTTTTCATTTCCTCCGTTACACATTGTGTCCACGTGTTATCTTTCATGTACTTCACATCTTTTTCCTCGTCTTCATCGTCGTGTTCACATCCAACTTTGACGCATTTTCCGTGAAAGTGCATTTCATTCAACTTTCCACTCGTCCAAAGAAGTGACTTCCCTCCATCAGTGCACGGATGTATATGAAGTGCCTTTTGTACTTCCTTGAAGGAGTATTCTTCAATTCCACTGTGTAAAATGTATTCAGGGTTGTAATTCACAGCAAGAACAATGGGTTGATCATTTCCAGCTCGACATGTGTATGCCCAAACACGCTTAGACGGAAATCCTTTCGGAAACGGACTGGCGGAAACGTGAATCACAATATCGGCATCCGCAACTCCTTTTGTGATGTGTTCACTTGGGATCACAAATTCCGGACAAATTCGAGTAATATTCATTTCAATCGGCACTGCGTTCATCGGGAGTTGCTTTACAAGGGTGTGCGCCTTAAGATCAGAAGCCAATCGCGGAATAGCAACTTGAGTGAGATGATTCAACTTTCGTTTATACACATAATTGCCTCCCCAATAGTCCATTATAGTTACTTTCTTGCACGATTCCTCTCCGCCTCTCAAATTTGGAACACTTTTGTCGTAGTCATATTTATCGTAATTGCAGTACTTTGTGTCATCCTTCAAAGTTTCATGAAACACCTTTACACGCGGAGGCATCCAGATACCTTTTACTGAACGATGCGTGGTGGTTTTTGCAAGCGTTGATATTGAGTCAGTGGACAGCATTTTAGATTGTACGGATGGTTTGCGTATCTTTGACAACGTGTGACGTTTAAATGGTGTATCATTCGCAACGGCACAAATAACGCCGCACCAAAGGAGAAGTAATAAGGTTCGAAAATAAATGGGCATGACAGCGGTTTTATTTTAATGAAAATGTAATCGCAATTTTGTAAAATACTATAAGAAAAATAAAAGAAATGAAATAAAATAAATAGATTTAACAGTGTTATGCAGAAAAGGTTTTTTTTTGGATTTATATCTTATAGTGCAAAACTAGATATAGACCTTTAAAAATTGAGAATAACAAAATAGAACATATGTCATTATATCACCTCAACATTAAAGTATGTAGCGCTTTCAAATACACAATATAACTTTCAATACATAAAAGTGCGTTAATGAGTCATGCGACATTTTACACTTAGAAAAAACAAATTAAATCATAACCAATACAAAAGGTTCAACAATTTCCTCCCAGCGAAGATAATGCACTTTATTTACAAAATGTAATAAAATAAATAAACATCCAAGGTAATAGTTTTTTTATAAGAAGTTACTATGCGTATGTAGCATAAGAAATACTGTTTTTGTGATGTGACAATACATCAAGAGAAGAATGTAATTCTAAAGAATATGTACTTACTTCTACACCCACTATATTTACATCACATTTTTCTTTGCTTTTCTCTATTTTTAAACATTAAAAGAGAATTTTAAAGCCAATATTTAAATCGCATAGCATGCGTCATGTCTAAGAAATTAGAAGAATTAAGAAGCACAAAAACAAGCAGTTGCGAGAGAAGAAAAACCACTCAATAAAACCTTTTTTATGTTTCAAATAAATTTAAAACAATAATTAATTCATTATAGAATAAACAACCAATAGAATTAAACAAAAAATTCAACAAAACCATAACTTTAAGTATAGGTGCCATATTTTTGGAACAAACTATCGATTTCCAGTATAAGAAAAAAAGACATTAAAAAAATTCATTTACATGTTTTATGTGAAGCCTTCCAGTTACCTTAAAAAATAACAGAGTTCAAGAAGGTGGTCAAAACAAGAAGACTCTTTTTGGACCTGTTAACGTGAATTCTGACTTTCAAAATACAACAAAAATTACGTGCGTATTGCCACAAGTAACGTAGGAATTTAGTGCTAAAAAAATAAAACTCATGACTGTTGAGATTTAAGTATGACATCCTCTTCTTGCATGATACAACTATCCACGCACGGCGTGCTGCTTAAGGGCACGATTTCACTCCCATTCCTGTAGTCGGTCTCCTTTTCAATCATTGCTCCATTTACTCCCCTCTCTGTTTCCTATGCCTCCTTTTTGTACTTTCCGATAAGCATATTTCGGCTGTGACAAAAGTAAACGGAGACATCAATGGTGACTACAAATGGAATTAAGGAGACATAAACGAGTGAAATGCCAAAAAAATTCACAACACATTTACTCAAAATAAGAAGATAAATAGCATAATAAATGTACTCAATACAACAAATAACACTTGCTACAAATGACAGCAGCGCACTCATGTCTTTATGTAAACGACAGAGTTTAGAACGGATACGAAATTCATTAACAGTCCCCAAAGCAAACATGCATTCCATCCTCCACAATTTATACCCGTAAAGTGGTGAGCAGAAGAGCAACATGACTCCAATGGTCATTTTCACGGTGCTACCAATGACAAGAGAACATAAAAACAACCGAAACCAACGCAACACGAAATGAGATAGAAATCATAATGAAATGAAAGCTATATGTTATTGTTATGCCCCGAAATGATAACAAGTGAGTCACAAGAAAAAATCATAGAACACAGCACACAGAGGAATCAATGTTTATGTGGAACAATGTTCGATAATAACACAAAGAGGCGAACCACTATTGCACAAAAACTTAGTATACAATAACAATACAACCCTCCATAACAAGTACCCCACAGATCGCCATCACGAAGAAATTGTGCTATTCTCTCCCTGAGTTGTGTACCATTAAATTTCATTTGTAATCAACCACTTTGTCCAAATGTTTATTTATAATCATCATTATCAATCTATTTTGGTTCCAAAGCAACACTTACAACATTTAACTGACTCTCCAAGATGAATAGTATGAGAGGCTCGATACACAAAAGTAATTTCGATAGAAACCTTTACACAAGAAAACTTGTATTCGACAAGGCTTTCCCTCAACTCTAAACATAAACAGAGCAAACCTCCGATCAATACAAATCTTCTTTTGCTTGGAATTTTATTTTCAATTATGGAGAAACGTGAGAACGTTCAGCAACCTCAGTTATTAAAAATGTAGAAAAACAAAAACAAATCAAAACAAAATATAAATACAATTCTCTGCTATGTTTGTTC
>JASANV010001305.1:0-18941 GCA_030849715.1 Trypanosoma mega | reverse complement strand
TACTAATTTTTAGTAGTCAAATATTCTGTTAGGGAATGAGTTTTTTGTTTTATCATTGTTGTTGGCTTTTTGTTTTATGTATTGGTGTCTTTCATTTTTTTCATTGTATCCATTTTTCTTTCGCTTTGACAGCTTTGTGGAATATTTCTTTACTGAGAAGTGAGATACGTTTGATTTTTTTTTTAAGTTCCAATATTTGTACAGCAGAGTTGTTGCTGTTGTTGTTGTTTTTTTGATTTTTTTCTGTGTGTGTGTGTGCTCTCATATTATTACTATGCATCTTTTTTTTTCTTTTGCTTCATCTAAGGCAATGTGCTAAAATGTCTTTGTGCGTCTATTTATGTTTTTATATTTGCTTACTTTTGTTTTTGAGCGTTCGTTGAAATACGTTTTGCACCACAGCACGTTGGTCACATGCTGTAAATTAGCATATATGCGCGTCGTGTTATTTTTTTGTTTTAGCGCAGCTAACGAAGTGAAAAGCAGAGCGTTTTTTTTTCTTGTTTTGCTCACAAAACCTTTTGTAAGGAAGAATTGTATTCATATTCTTCTTTATATTGTGTCTCTCTTGTTTCATATGTTTTTGTGTGTGGCATTAACACTGCCGTTTAAAATGAGCTTTATGGTTTATTTTAGCACAATTGTACACAGACAAAACATGCTAATAGCTTTATAAACGTAAGACCAACTTTCACTTTGCTCGTAAATCTTCTTGTTTGTTGCCAAATGTATTTTTTTTACTTTCGCTCGTATTTATATTCTCTTGTTTATTGTCATTTTTGTATTCAATGGAACCATACACTTTACTTTGATGCTCACAAATATTATTCTTCCTTTTTGGTGTTGTTTTTGTTGTTCAGTAATAGTTCGAAAAAAAAAATATTTGCTTACGTAGTCTATCATATTACTAGGCAAAGCAACATATTTGAACTGTGAATAAAAAGTAAAGAACAGTCACAAAGTGACATCCACACAACAGAGAGAAAGCAGCCAAAAAAGGGGGACAGAACGAAGGAGGAGATTCCTTTGCGCCGAATTAACGGTGACATCCCTACACTTACCTTGGCTTGGCGTGACTTATTTGAACAAAGTCCGCTGTTCTTATCCTCTTTTGTGTTTTCACGAAAGTCAAACAAAAGCCAAACATCTTAGAGCAAAGAAAAAAAAAAACCTCAAAAATAATAATAAGGAGAAGGAGAAGGAGACATATACTTCCATGTATAGTCCATTTATCCCCACCATCACCTCCATTGTCATTTCCACCCTCTTTCTAGCGCTCGTCTTCGCCTTTGTGCGTTATCGTCGCCTCCGCCGTTCCCTCCCGTCCGCCGCGCCGTCCGTCCGCCTCTCCCGCGTCCCGTCCCGCCACGACCTCAACGAGTCGACGCCCACCGACCCAATCGACGCGTCGGCGCCGACCACGCTGCACGGCTTTCCCCTCGAGAACCGCGTGCGGGGGCGTCGACCGCCGCCTCCCCTCTCGTTTGTCATTCCCGGCACGGAGGAGAGCGTGCGGGTCGACCCGAATCGCCTTCCGATGGCCGAACCGCCGCCAAAGACGGAGGCGGAACGGCAGCGCGAGCGGGAGGCGGCGGAGCGCGTGGCCTCCCCGCTGCTGTACGGACGCGCGGCGTACAAACGGGGGTCCGTGTTTTCCGTCTGTGCGCCAAACACGCCGCTCGGGGGGCAGCGGAGTTTGTCGAGGGGGTCGTTGGCGTTTTCGACGCTTCGGCCGAGTTGTAAAGCGTTTCTCGAGGACGACGAGGTGTGCGGGACGGCGCATAGGGACGAGGCGTGAGAGAGGAGGAGACAAAGCGAGGGACACAGTGGGAATGGGTCAATACACTAAACAATACACATTTATATATATTTATATATATTTATATATAAATGGATATGTATGAATGAGTGTGAAGAGAATGGTGTGGGAACAAAGGAAAATAACGATGTCGCGATATGCAATTACTGTGACGGCATTGTTTGTTTATTTGTGTTTGTTTGTTTTCTTTTTGTTTTTTTCGTGTGTGTGTTTTTTTTTTGAAAAGAGAGAGCAAAGATCATTTGTAATTAAGAAATTGTAAACGCAAAGGTGCACATTCGTGTCTAAATTATGTTTAGTGGCTGATGGCGGTTTCGTTTGCCAATGGAAAAAGAAATCGAACAGCAGAAAATCATTCGCCTCCGTCTTTGACTTTGGTGAGTTTAAACGAATGAAATGTGTTTTTTGTGTTTTCGTGATGGACTTATTCTTACATGTCGTTATTTGGTGCTTTTACTTTTTCCCCTCTCCAATATCTTGAAATCACTGAGAGAAACATTCATTTATGTAACAAAGGAGACGAAAAATGTGTTAGTGGTGTTTGTTTTTTGTCTTTCCTTTTTTATGCTATGGTTGTTTCGGTTTCGGGCAATTTTATATTTAGAAAACAAATTTAATTGAAAGATACTGACACAACACCACTGTACAAAACTCACCTCTTTAGTATTGCTTTGGTATAGTTACCTATTCGTTTACTTTATGTGCGTTTTTTTTTCCTTTCTTTTTTGCTATTTATATTTACGTTTATGTGAGTCATCTAACTTTCCTTTCATCATTTTTTTTTCTATTTATTTTTAAACTTTTTTTTGTACTGTTTTTACTGCCCTTTATAAATGTATTTTCATTTAAAGAAATACATTTTCTCAGATTTATTCTTTTCTATGTGTGTAAAAAGCATTTTTCCGCCTTCGCTTATGTATTGCTACTCCCTAAAGACAGGAAAAAGAATCGGTGTTGTTCGTTTGTTAGCGTCTCGGGTACAATAGGCGAAAAAGGAAAAATAGAGCTTAAACAAGCACGGTAAATAAAGAAAGAAATTTATGGCAGAACGCGACAAGTGAATGATGTCTTTTTAAAGAAAAAAATCCTTCTTTTCTCTGTTTTATTTTCTTTCCTGTATTGTGAATGTGGTATGACAAAAAATTTTACTCTCTTTCAATCTTTTTTGTTCATTTGGAAATCAACATCAAGGAATATACATATATATATATATATATATATATAAGAGAATAGTGTCGCTCTTTCTTTCCTAGGAGTACTAAAAGAGGATTCGTCACTCCGTTGTGTTGTTCTCATAGTAATTTTAGGAGACAACACCCCAAAAAAAAGAAGAGTGAATCTCATCTCCGATTGCACTTTCCTTTTGCTCTCCTTCTTGTTTTATTTATTTCATTTTATATATTTTCCACATATTTGTGCTTTTTTTTTTTTTGCTAAGGAAACCAAACCACCAAATAGAGTTGTGGTGTGTGTGTGTTTGTAGTTACGAGGCAAACGGTATTCTCCATTTCCACCCCATCCAACACCCAAAGAGACCGAAGGCGTTTTGTTGCGTATTGTGCATCTCCCCATTTATTCTCCTTTTTCGTACCACACAAACCCAAACCCACACAAAGGCGCATTTCCAAAAAAAGCCCAACGTGTGCCCCTTTCCCCTTTCCCCTTTCCTAAACAAATGAACATTGGGGGTGTGATTGGTATCGTCTGTGGCGGCTTTCTCGGTGTGACCGGTGTGGTTTTCTTCGTCATTTACTTCGGCTACCGCCGTCAGTGGTTCTCCGGCCACTTCGGGGCGGTTGGGGAGGAGGTGCGCGGGGTCCCGCTCCAATCCCGCGCCCCGCGTCTGTCGGAGGAACAGCGCCGCCGCCGCGAACGCCGAAAGCGCCGCCGCGTTCCCCCAACCGGTCGGGACGGGGAGACGGGAAGTCTCGGGACGCCGCACTCCCGCGGCAGTCACTCGCGCTGGTTCCGCTGCTCGAGTGCGGCGAGCAGCGCGACGGTGGCGAGCAGCGCGGCGGTCTACGGACGCGGTGCGTACATATCCCAACAAAACGCGCAAACCCCAACGAGCCGACCGTTTCGGCGGCGCAGCGCGGGGGCGGACCCGTTTGCGGGGTGGACGGAGAGCGAGAGGGACGACACCCCGCGCGGAAAGCGGGCGGCGATTGGGGAGACGACGGCGATGAGCGGTTTCTTTCACCCCCAACAAACCAATCGGGAGGAGACGGAGCCGATTGGGGAACATGACGCTTCGGGGCGGAGGGAATCGGAGGTGACGTCGTCGGGCGCGGAGGAGACGGAGGTCGTTTTTGTGGAATCTGATCGGACGGAGTGAACGGGACGCATTTGGGTGTTGGAGACGTGTGAAGTGTGACGGCGAATGTGTTCGTTGACGCTTTCCTTTACAATTCTATTTGTGTGTGAGTGTGTCCGTGTGATTTGTATTGGATAGAGAGGTGGAGGAGAGGAATGTTTCTATTTCTATATTCAAAACTGAAGGAATGCTGTGTTGTTGTTGTTGTTTTTGGTTTAGTAAGTTGATAATAATCATTACAAGAAAAAGAGCAGAAATATGTTTTATATGTAAAGTGCAAAAAAAAAGGGAACACTTTACTTGAAATATTTCACCTTTTTTTTTTTTTCAACACATCAAATCCAAGCTAAGTGCAAAAAACAAAAAAACGGGAATGCGTACTCTGACGTTTTAGTTACGAATTAATACTGTGCTTTGATGTTTTATTTTATAATCAGTTGACTAATTTTTACTACTAAATCCCCGAATAAAAAAAAAAAAAACAGAACAAAAAATAATAGATTTAGAACGTTTTCTAACAGTAACAACAAACAAAGGACGACGGAGGAGTAAAGTTCACGTTAAGAAACGGAGAAAATAAATTAGTTTATGTGTTTATGTATGTATTTTATACCCCTCTATCACTTTTTCAATATAAAAAAGAAAATATAGAAAACAAGCAAAGAAAATGAATTCTGTCTGCGCGAAGTATTTGTCATCTCTTATTATTCTCTTACTTTGTCTCTGAGAACACATAAACAAAAGAAAAATCATATTTCTATTTACTATTTAAAATACAAACCTTTTGAGGCAATTACTTTACTCACACAAATAGATAGTATTCATGTAACTCATATTTTGCGTATTTTTATTGATTTTTTTTTTGTAACTTGAGGAAGAGTTGGATAAAACGAAAAGTTGCTATTCTTTGAAAGAAAGAACGACGAAATAAAAAAGAAAAATATTCTCATTTGAACGTCCCCCCGTGTGTGTGTGTTTTTTTTTCTTTTTGTGCGTGTACTCGATTACACGTTTTTCTTTTTGTCTTAATTTTTTTTTTGATAAACGGTATGACAATATGACTCCTTTTTTTTTCTTTTGTTTTACATTAATCTTTAAGAAAAAAGAAAGGAAGGAAAATTATAATTGCTCATCATGTCTATTTGTAAAAGTGTACATTTTTTTTGTTTTTCTTGTTTGTTTTCTTTCTCATTTACTTTTTGTACAAACATTCATTGATATTGTCGCTGTGATTTTCATGTTTCAATATATTTTTTTTGACTGTACCACTCTTTTTCCCACCCTCTTTTTTTTCGTTTTTTTTTTCGTTTCTTTACCGTATGCATTATCATGACCTCTCCTCTAATGGACATAAGTCCCCCCCCCAATGGCGTATCGAGAGGAGGCGCTTGCCCCTTATCGTTCCCTCATTGAACGCAATGAACCCTTTCGTTGCCCCGAGTGCCCCTACTGCAACGGCACAAAGGACCCAACCATTCAATACATCGATCCCAAACGCAAACCGTCCTCTCCTTGGGACTTTTGGGACGATATCATTGGCGCCGCCTCCGCCGAGGGGCGTCGCCCCGTTTTCGTCCTTGGCCCCATGGTGGACCAAAGCGAATTGCCCTTTCGAATGCTTTGCCGTCACTACGGCGCCACCCTCGCGTATACCCCAATGCTACACGCGAAGAGTTTCGCCGAAAGCGCCTCCTACCGTGCGCGCCACTTCACCACCACCCCGGCCGGCGCCGAGGCGATGGATCATCCGCTTATTGTGCAGTTCTGTGCGAATGACCCCGACACCCTCCTCGCCGCCGCGCGTTGGGTGGAGACGCGGTGTGTGGCGGTCGATCTCAATCTCGGCTGCCCGCAAGGCATCGCCCGCCGCGGACACTACGGGTCCTTTCTCATGGAGGAGTGGTCCCTCGTGCATCGCATGGTGCACCAACTCGCCGTCGAGCTGCGTGTGCCCATTGTGGCGAAGATGCGCGTCTTTGAGGACGTCGCCTTGACGGTGAAGTACGCGGAGATGCTCTGCGCGGCGGGGGCGGCCGTCCTCTGCGTGCATGGCCGGACGCGCTGCATGAAGGGACAAGGAACGGGTTTGGCGAATCTCGAGGTGATCCAACGCGTGCGTGCGGCCCTCCACAAACGCATCCCTGTCATCGCGAATGGGAATGTGCGGACCTTTGCGGATGTGCGGCATCACCTGCACTTCACCCAATGCGAGGGATACATGTGTGCGGAACCGCTTCTGTGGGATCCGCGATTGTTCGCGTCCCCCGCACATCCCATTCGCTCTGGACGAGACTTTGCGGAGTCGAGGGAGACCCGATTGGAGGCCGTGGACGTGGCGGAGGAGTACATGAAATGGGTGCGCCGCTACCCGGTGGAGTTGGGGTTTGTCAAGGCACACCTCTTTAAGATGATGTACCACAGCTATGAGATGCACCCGACGCAGCGGGATTGGCTGGCGGGGTGGAGTCGTCACCCGCGGGTGGAGGAGCGCACCGAGTGGAATGCGGCGTTAAGTGAATTGACGGCACACGTGCGGCAGTTGCGGGAGGCGGAAGGGGCGTGTGCGGAGTGCGGGCCGCAACCGAAACGCGCACAGGAGGAAAAGCGCGTGGCAAAGGAGACCACCGGGGATTTGTTGGATAAGGATGAGGAACTGTGCATTGGATTTGATGCGTGATGGATTCATGCCACGGACACACGGCGAAGGGTTAAAGGCATGCGAGTAATTAAAAGGAGAAAAAGAACGAAATAAAATGATTCTCAAAAATGTGTATTGAAAAGAGACATGCTTTTTTTTGTACACTTTTGTACGTCATTCACATGTGCTGGTGTGTTTGTATTTTTGTTATGCAAAAAGAAAAATGATGTACTCTTCTTGACGTTGTTCATTTTTGGTCGGCTTATTTTATTTTTTTATTTTTGCTTTTTGTGTTTCGATGCACGTGATTGCTGAATGATGCAAACTCCATTTTTTTCTTTTGGTATATTCTTTCGTTTTTATTTTGGTGATTTTGTTTTTCATCACTAGTTGTTATTTTGAGTGGCTGTGCTTTGAAGTATTTTTGTTTTTTTGGTAGGTTTGCAGAGGACTCACATATTACCTCTCACTTCATTCAAAAGATTTGAAGAGAACAAATAGTCCAACGCAAATCCCACTTAATTAGAAGCAAAAAAATATATATTATAGTTTTTATATATAACACAGACGTGAGAAAAAGCAAAAGGAAAAAATTGTATCAACCTTTTAGTTTTCCATTATAAGAGCAAAATAAAGGAAACCAACCAAGGAGGACGAAAGAGAGAGAGAGAGAGAGAGAGAGAGAGAGGGTAAAACTAAATTTTTGTCAAAAAGAGAAAAGAAATATAGTTCGTTTCCCTTTTTAATAATGATGTGTAGATCCCATCCCCTTCTGCGACTGGCAACGCTTTTTACGTGCATTCTTTTCGTGACGTTCGCCCCCCATGCTGTAACCGCCGACTCCTCCAGCGATGCCTTCGCGTTGGATTTCGCCGGTCCCTTACTCGCCTCTGGCACCCTCGCCGCCCACTCCGCGAGTAGTGAAAGCAGCGGGGAGTCCGACCCCGTTGTCGCGCCCCAACCGCTCCCACCCTTTCCGCGGAGTGAGCGGCGGGAGGTTTCTTTTGGGGCCCTCACAGAAGGCATGACGCCCGTGACGATGGTCGGCAACGCGCGACAGGTGTTGGAGTTCAGCGGACGCGCCGAACACGTCATTAACGTCGTCGCCCAACTTCGGGATCATCGCTATGAGAAGCATGTGCCGCCGTACAACTGCTACGGTCTCTTTCTCAATGTGGAGTTGCGTCCGAAGCAGGAGTTCAAGCCCACCAAGGCCCCAGGGGTCTCCCCAACCACGTCGGGGAGTGAGGGGGAGAATACGAACAAGGACAATGTGCCATCCACCGCATCCAATAATGGGGCGTGGACGCTTTTCTGGGAAACCATGGCGACGATTTTGGACGGAAGTGCCTTTTGTAATCTCCTCCCAACGGTCACACTGCGTGCGGGACCGGTGGCGGATGCGCAGGTGTACTTTTTGGTTATTAACTC
This sequence comes from Trypanosoma mega, assembly GCA_030849715.1. Taxonomy (NCBI): domain Eukaryota; phylum Euglenozoa; class Kinetoplastea; order Trypanosomatida; family Trypanosomatidae; genus Trypanosoma; species Trypanosoma mega. The sequence continues at coordinate 10,739 of JASANV010001305.1, read as the reverse complement.
CCGCAGCAGTTACACCTCCATGTTGTACAACAGCACGTGTTCGATAAATGTATATTTGCAACAATTCCCCGCCGCCGGATTGCGTCGGGAGCAGAACATATTTGCCCTCGTGTTCCCACTGGTCATGTTACTCTTCACGCTTCCCTATGTCCTCTGGCGCATTGATCTCGTGCCGCCCTATATTGCAGATGTGGACATCGTAGACTGGCTCTGGTTCCCGGCCTTCTCGATGCGGGATTGGTCCATTGCGTTGGTGGTGCGTTGCCATGCGTCCATTCTCGGTGCCTACGCCGCCCGTCGGACCGCGGCGCGACAGCGACAGTTGGAAGAACAACACCGCCGGGTGATGGCCGAGGCCGCGGCGCGTCGAGCCGGAGCGGAGGCCGCCAACACCCACACTGCAATGGAGGAGACGCTTTTGCACGAGCCACGGGAACCCTCCACGCGCGCATTGGGAGAGCAAACGCCTCGACATGAGACGGAGGCACGGGAGGCCGCCGCCACCGTCGTCGTGCACGTCGAGGAGGAGGTGAAGGAGACGGAGCGGCACAAATTGCTTTTGCGGGGCACAGAACACAAGGAGGCCTCTCCCCACCCATTGACGACACCGGATCCCGCACTTCCGCACACACGCAAAGCGGTTGGGGGGAGTCATGTTTTTTTGCACACCACCCCCGTCGCCTCTTTGGCCGCATCGAACAACACGAGTAGTAACGCTGCGGGTGGGAATGGAGGGGGGACGGAGAGCCACCCAAATGTGATGGACCATCCAAATACAAATAGTACTAGTAACCACAACAACAACAACAACAATAATAATAATACGAACACTAGGGCACAAGAGGTGGAGGAGGAGGAGGAGGATGAGGATGAGCGGATTTGTCGTATTTGTCGCGATGGGGAGGAGGAGGAGCGACTCATCTCCGCGTGTGAGTGCACCGGATCGGTGCGATGGATTCACCGCACCTGTCTCGACCATTGGCGCCTCGAGAGCGCCAAGCGAAACGTGCGCAACGTGAATCGGTGTGAGATTTGTAAAAAACCCTTCCGCATTGGTATTAGCCGGCGCACACTGTTTTGGCAGAGCTTTCAGCACATTCTTCGCACCGCTGTACTCGTCGTTGCCTTTGTGGCGTTCTTTATTGTCATGACCTCCCTCCTCTTCTCTGTGCTTGGGGAGATGTCATGTCGCGCCCCATGGCACACCGTGGCGTACACCACCATGTTTAGTCTCAATGGGTTGGTGTTGGCGACGTTTGTGTACTTTCTGCTTGTGATGCTCGCGGCATTTGCGTACTCGGCGGTGTACAGTCGATGGCACATGCGCACGGAGACGGAGGCACACGTGCGAGAGTTTCAATCACTTCCCGTTTTCTGGACACGTTGGAATACGGTGCAGGTGGTACTCACCTTTGTGCTTGGTCTCGTGCAGGTCTTCTCGCTGGGTTATCTGCTCAAACTCTTTATGTATCGCACAAGTACGATTGTGTGGAATTGGGAAGCCTCACCACTTGTTGGAGGAGTCATGTATATGTCACTCCTCGCCATCTGTACCTCCGCGGTTCGCAGTGCACGGGAAGTTATGGAACGGCGTCGAAGTATTGCCGATAATGTTTCTGTAGAGACACAAACGCATGCAAACAACAATAATAATAACCGCAACAACAACAACAATAGCAGTAATAATGCACCCCATCAAGGCGATCCACAACGGCAGCGGCAACGACGGGAAGAGGAGGAGGGGCAGCATGGAGAGGAACAGATGCCCGACAATGGCGCTGCGACATCACCTGTAGAGATAAACGAGTCGTCGTCCGGTAGGTTGCGCACAATTCGTGCGATGGAGTACTGTCCACGTCGCCCGATTGCACCACAGCAACGTTAAGGGAATCCCTAGGAATTGAAAAGAAAAAAAGAAGTACGGAGCGACAAAAGAAGAAATACAGTCACGTGTAGAGGCAAATACGTACACACATTTATATATATATATATATATATATATATATATATATACATATACATATATCATATACAAGTGTATATTAATTTGGAAGTGGCTAACCTGTTCGATTTGTTATTAATATTTTATTATTTATTAATACAAAAGAGGGATAGAAATTTTTTTTTGTGTGTGTTTTTTTTTCTACTTTTGCGCTATTCATGCAACATGAGTTACGCCGTCTTCTTTCCTTTCACTCACTATTTCGCAAGTGCATGCCAGCAGTCATTCCGCGTCCTTCAAAGTATGTGTCTGCGCATACGTTTGTACATATGAGTCTGTTAGATTGATTTTTATTATCATTATTATTGACTGGGCTAGTTGGGTTGCGATCTTTTTTTCTTTATTGCTGCTTTCACTGTTCGTTATGCTGTTGTTATTATTGTTTCAGGCCACATTTTTCGTTGTTGTTTTTTTTTTTTATGACAAAGACAGTTTCATCTTTCGTTCCAACATCTGAGCCTCGCGATGGAAGGGCGGTCATACAATGTGAATTGTATATTTGTGTGTATGCTTAAGAGAAACCAACGGATCTACCTAGGATTAGAAATGAGTGAAGCGTTTTTTTAAAACTTCAATGTACCATGCAGTTCACACACTCACAATACGCATACACACAAAAACAAAAAAAAACAAAAATATGCAAACCGCCTATTTCTTACCAATACGAACTCCTTTTATGAATTTCATTCTTTTTTTGTGAGTTCATTTTTGTGTGCTTATTTGTGGCGAAAGATTTATATCCGGTTCACAAAGGCTGCTCGCCGACATTTTAGGTATTCCAAGTGCTTATCCCTCCTTCGTACAAGAAAAAAAAATGGAACAGGAAAGGTTGTTGTTGTTTTTTTGCGTACGTTTGTGATAAAATATTTATTTATACAAAAAAAAGAAAATGAATCAAAGAAGATAACAAAAACAAAAACTGAAGCGAAGAAGATGCAAAAGCAAAATCAAAAGAGAAATGAACACCTTACTTGTGTTTGTTTGTTTGTTTTGCGTTACAAAACTCCTTTTTTTACTCCCAAATAATGGGACTGCCCCTACATTTTATTCCTTTTCCTCTATACAAATTTCCTTTTAGTGTTGTTGTTGTTGTTCTCCTGTTCATTCCCTTCTGCTCTCTCTTTCTCATGCGCCTAAGCGTCTTGACATGAGACTCCACTGCAATCTTGTCGTACTGTGTGTTCCACTATTATTTGTCGAATTATGCGTTCTTCTCTTCTTTATTTTCCCACTCTATCTTTTGTTTTTTTTTTTCTATCTTCCCCTCCATTTGGGTTTGAATACATATGGACATATGAAGAAGTGAACAAGGCGTACAGCACCGACGTCTCTTCCTCTTCTTAGGGAATATCGTTTTTTTCTGTGGACTCACCTTATCATCCGTCGTATTTCGTTGTCGTTTGTTTGTTATTATTATTATTATTATCCCTTTCCATTCGATGGGCACCTGTTGCACGACGGTGGAGCAATCCGATGTGGCTTTGCTCGAGACATGTGGCCGTTTTGACCGCGTCGCCGGCCCCGGCTGCCATTGCTTCCTTCCATGGACGTACAAAGCCGGCACCCTCTCCATGCGCCTCGTCGAGCACGGCTTCATCATCCGCTCCAAGACAAAGGACAACGTGTTCGTCAACATCCGACTCACCCTCCAACTCCAGGTCATCCCGGACCGCGTGGTGGCGGCCAACTACGCCGTCTCCGTTCCACTCGCCATTATCCAAAGCTACGTGGAGAACTCCGTGCAGGGAAAGATTCCCTTCTACAACCTCGACGCCCTCTTCGTCGAGCGCGGCACCCTCTCGCAGCAGCTGAAGGAGGAGACGGATGTCGTCATGTCGAACTACGGTTGGGAGATCGTGTCCGCCCTCATCACGGAGATCGACCCCGGCGACGCCATCACGGAGTCCATTAACAGTATTCAGAAGTATCAGCGCCTCCGCGTCGCCGCCGTGGATGCGGCGGAGACAAAGAAGATGATGCGCGTTCGGGCGGCGGAGGCGGAGTGCGAGGCGCGGCGTCTCGCGGGGAAAGGAATCGCGGAGCAGCGAAAGGCCATCGTCGCGGGACTGCGGCACTCCGTGGAAGAGCTGAAGAGTGATGTGCGCGGGTTGAATAACGACGACGCACTTAATTTGCTGCTCATGAATCAATACTACGACACCATTAAGTGTGTGGCGGAGAAGAGTGGGAGTAGTGTGCTCTTTGTGCAGGGCGGCGCGGGGATGGACTCCATCACGCAGGAAGTCAAACGGGGTATGCCACGCTCCATGCGATAGAGAGGAAAGAAAGGAATATAAAAAAAAAAACACAAAACCACGTCTCTTTTTTTTCTTAGTAATAATTCCTTTTTAGGAAAATATATATATATATATATATTTGGAGAGGGGAGTGTTATATTGGTGTGGAGGTTGCTGTAAGTGTTTCATGATATTTACGTATGTATGCGTGCGTGTGGGAATGTGTGTGGAGGTTGGATTGAACCTCTTATTAGCGTGTTTCATCTTCTCAAGAGTGATACATAACTCGAGAATCATACATGCACGTATGATTTTCCATTTACTATACATATACACACACAAACAACATATATATATATATATATATATATACATTTTTGTTCGCATTGATACTCGTAGGGCACAAAAAAAAAAAAATAACATTCCTCTCTCTCTTTTCCTTTCTTTTTTGTTCTTTTTTTTTGTGGATGTTTCGTATCCTTCGATGGGTAAAATGGTTGGGAGTGTCTGTTATGCTATTTGGAGTTTTTTTTCTCCCTTCACTTACTCTCTGCTCTCTCTGTGGGTGCGTGAGTGTTCGGTTGTTACATTTCTTCTTACTTCTCTTCTGGCATGCAGTGTCCCTCTCGTTTTGTGATAGTTACTTATCACTTTGCCACTCATCTATGTTTTTTTGTTGATTTTCTTTCTCGCTGTGATATGGATGTTGTCATTGCTATTCCTGCGAAAATATGTATGTATGTATTGATTTTTTACTGCATTTTGCGTATGGGAATTTGATTTTTCAACTCGCTCTCTCTCCATCTTTTTTTTTTTGCGGCCTTCTCTCTCTCTCTCTCCTTATCCAAATGAAATGTGTAATGCAGTGGATTAAACTGCTGCGGGCATTGTAGCAGAACCGAGGAATACTCGCTATTGCATACGTATAAAAGGAAGCAAAAACAAGCGAATATACCTTTTTATTATATATATATATATATATATATTATTATTACAATTATTATTTTTATTCGTTTAGTTTCCTCTTTGACGTCATTCCCCAGAGCGCGTGCGCTGGAGTGATTAATAACTATTAATTATTTTTTTTGCACAAAAAAAAAGACGAACTTTTTCTTTTCATTCGCGGTTTGAATAGAACATTTTTTATTTATTGTTTGGACGTTTCTAACTCCACAATGTCTGAGCACCCAATGGAACGGCATTATTTATTGGAGCACTTTACTGCTGGTAGCGCGGAGAAACGCATTCTTGAACTGTTTCAAAAATTTCCAGTCGATAATGCGTGTTTACCGGATGATCTTTTTCATGAGTTTGTTGTAGTCACCACTGCCTATCTTCTGCATCGCGCCACCGGGCGTGAGAAGGAGCGACTTCAGGCATTGTTCCTCTCATGGGGCACGAGTTGTCTCAACCCGATGCAAGACCAATCTGCTGTAGTCTCCTTCCTCCGCGATACCTTTCGCAAGGCGCGCTTCTACCCGCTCGATCCCGTGGACCTTTTTGAGGAGTACTGCAACTGCTGCCGCGCACAGCGTGAGCAGTTCTTCCTCGCCGAATTAGAAAAGGATTCGGATCAAGTGTACGCCCTTCGAATTGTCCATAAAAATGATTATCGATTCTTTGATCCCTCCACTCATGCTCCACTGAATGCGCTAGGATCGATTTTACTCGTAGCCTCTCAGATCACGCGTGCTCGGGCAGCTGTTGAACCGCTTGTGTCTAAATCTCCTTCCTTAATACACCCGGAGCGTGAAAACTTCTACAGCGGTGAGTTACGACTCGTTCCGCAACTTCCTCACAGCACAGCATGGGCCATTCTTAAACTTGTGGAACACCAGAGTATCACATTCCTTCTCGAACGTGTGGTGGTGCGATTGGTGCTTTCCAACCCCTTATCCCTTCCGGAGAATGTTGTGGTTGGCTTTCTGTGTGATAGCTGCTCGCGTGATGAGCTTTACGTTGGCTTTCAGGCCGTGAATCAAGGCGACGAGCGCAACGAGTTGTCTCTCTATGATAACTGTCGTGGTTATGATATGTGCATTGCGTGTGTGGTGTACTTTGTGCACTCCGCCTATACACAATTGCGTGAGGCCCTTTGCGGCACCACACCCTTTGCGATGACACATGCGAAGATGATTATTTACGCCGCCGCCCGTCATGACGGATGCGTGCAACTCCGCGTCGCGTTGGGCCCAAAGAGTGTCCGACTGTGTGTGTGGGAACTCCCAAACGACACGTGCGTGACCTCCGGGGACTTTACGGCCGCCCTCGCCGCGCTGCCCACGCCCCCGTCGGATTGGCAGACGCGCTGCCGCATCGCCCCGGTTGATCGGCGCCGGCAGTTCGAGAAGGGCGAGGAGTGTCCCATCTGTTTGCTCCCGCTCGACGGCGGCAATGTTATCCTCTCGGCGGTGGAGACGAGTTGCGGGCATTGGTTCCACACCGACTGTCTGGAATGTATACGCGTGATTGGGCCAACACCGGAGTGCCCGCTTTGTCGAAACCCAAAGTATCTTCAGACGATGGATGAAGTGCTTCTTCATAGTGCCGAACTCGTTCTTCGGGAGTCACGCGCAGAGAGGGAGATGGGAACAGGAGGAGAAGGACGCGTTCGAGTGGCGGTGGCGGCGATACTGACAAAGGAATACGGGAATGTCACGAACATTGTGGCATGTGAGGTGATTCAACTTGCTCCTGGTGGACTGTTTGGACAAGAGGTTGTCGAGCCAGAGGCACACAAGCATGAGGCACAACCTCATGCAAGTGAAGAGGAACAAGAGAGGGGTGACGAGGATGATGATGATGATGAGCAAGAGGATCAGGAAGGGGCGCTTGATGTGTTATTTGATCTTGCATCGAGGTAGTGGCGTCACACTCCTACTTCGCGTGAATGGGAATGCCTGAGCAAGCGAATGGGAGGAGGAAAAACAAAAAAATATATATGTATATATATATATATATATATATATATATATTTATTTATTTATTTATTTATGTACACATACAGTTTTGCAAAAAGAAAAGTGGATACATCACTAAAATGTTCGTACGCTCTCGATGTTGGTACTTGCATTACGAAACATAAGGAAAAAGAAAAGATGCGCAAAATTTGTTTTTGGTGTCATGTTTCTTCTTGCTTTACGGACAATTCCTTTTTTTGTGTGTGCGATTGCACAAGAAATTTAGGACATGAAAATAAAAAAGCAAAACGTGTATCTTATGTTTTTTCACTGTGTTTTCTTTTTTTCCTTGCTTCTTATTATTCCTATGGACACTACCCTGATTTGTGATGATATGTACATTCCTAGTCAAAGAGGAAAATAATAATAATAATCGATCTCCGTGTTACACTATCGAGTGACTTGTCTCATTTTCTTGTCTTTTCTATTTGTTTTTTCTTTTTCTTTTTTCGTATCTCCAAGAAGAACTAATAACAGGTGAGAAAAAGAAAAAGGATTCGATGAATACGGAGGAGAACACTGGGGCCGTGCTCCCTGGAAGGTCGTTGCCTCATGAAGGCAACGAACAGGAAATGGCGGATAAGAACTCTTCCGAGAACACACCCAACGTGCAGTCTCCAGAGAAGCAACCCGAGGAGAAGGAAGGCTTCTTCGCCAAGGTGACGAGGATTGTTGAGATTGTGATCCCCCCAGGTGGAATTCTTGCGAGTGCCTTCAATTTGGCCTCCTCCTCCATCGGCGCGGGCATCCTTGGACTGCCGTCAGCCACCAACAGCAGTGGTTTGGTGATGGCCCTGCTGTACCTCCTCATCATCACGCTTGTGAGTATCTACTCCATGTACCTCCTCGCCATCGCCGCGGAGAAGACGCAGATTCGCAGCTTTGAGGCGAGTGGAGAGGCACTCCTTGGACGAGCCTTTGCCTTTTTCGTCGCCGCTGTTCGCGCATTTCACTCCTTCAGTGGGTGTGTGGCGTATGTGATCAGTGTGGGTAATATCATTTCCGCCATCACCGACAACGCCGACGGGGCTCCGGAATTTATTAAAGGCTCGGTTGGTAATAAACTTCTGACAACGCTTGTTTGGATGGTTGCCATGTTGCCGTTGGTGATTCCGCGTCATATTGACTCACTCCGCTACTTCTCCACATTCTCTGTGGTGTTTATGATCTATTTCGTTATCATCATTATTGTTCACTCCTGCACGAATGGGCTCCCCGAAAATGTACACAGCGTAAGCATCGGAAAGGATCCGAACAGTAATGTGATTCTCTTCAACTCTGGTAATAAGGCTATTGAGGGAGTTGGTGTGTTCATGTTCGCGTACGTTTGTCAAATTACGGCATATGAAATTTATTGGGATATGAAAGACCGCAGCATTATGCGTTACACGATTGCCTCCACTTTGGGTATGATTCTGTGCTTTATTTTATACGCCGCCGTTTCCTTCTTTGGATACATGGACTTTGGTGGCGCCGTGGATGACTCCATTTTACTCATGTACAACCCCATCAAGGAACCGGCGGTGATGGTGGCATACATTGGTGTCTTGTCGAAGCTGTGTGTGGTGTATGGCATTCTCAGCTTGGCCTGTCGCAATGCGCTCTATCACTGCGTCGGCTGGAAAGACCCGGATGCGGTGGTATTCTGGAAGCACTGTATTTTTGTGGTTTGCATCGCGCTCTTTGTGCTCCTCTGCGGTCTGTTCATCCCGAAGATCAACATTGTGCTCGGCTTCGCTGGATCCATCACGGGTGGCTCACTCGGATTCATCCTCCCGTCGCTTTTCGTGATGTATTCTGGTGGTTTCACATGGAAAAAGATTGGGGCGTTCAATTACATCTGCACATACTTCCTCCTTATTGGTGGAGTCATCGCGGTTGTCTTTGGAACAGGCGCTACAATCCATGGAACCATTGTGGGATAGACAAATTGATGAATACCAAAAGAAAGAAAAACGAATGAACAAAGGGATAATGATCTTTTTTTTTTTCATTTGAACTATACACAGCAAAAAAAAAAAGAGAACCAAACGAAAAACATCATGTGAATGCCCTGTGCCACATCACCTTGGAATCTTTTAAATCCCGACAAAAACGAAAAACGATAAAACAAAGAAATTACATCAAAAAGAAAACTGAGCAAAATCGTATTTGAAATCAAAACGTTTTTTTGTAAAAAACACTTAAAGGAAGATTAATGAAGGAAGAAGAAGACTATTTTTGATAATAGAAAAAAAAAAAAAACAGTACAAAAAAAAAACTGTGGAAGCATACTTGATGCCACTCTTTTTCACTCGATATATGTTTTTTTTTTTAGCTTTCTCTCCCCCCTTTCCCCACCTACCCTTTGAAAACCTGAAGGACAAAAAAAATTAATTTCTATTAAAGAAAACCTCCTTCAGCTTCACTTTTTTTTTCACCTTTATTCATCAGAACTATCCCTCTGTTTACGCTTTGGTAGCCTGCTATCTTTCTGTCGTCGCTCCCATTGCGCACTCCCTTTTCTTTTTCTTTTTGTTTTCAAGATCGCGTATCTTTGTTTGAGATCTATGACCGAAACGTTTACGTATATGTCTCTTTATATATATATATATATATACTATTATTATGTATACAATACTGTTATTATTAAACCTGAGGTTGGTGAGACGGAGGATCATTCAGGGCGTAATTCAGCCTGTCAAAATCCAACAACCGCATACATTTTTGATCTTGTCTTATCTTTTCTTTTTTTCTCTTTGACATCACTTCTCTGCACACGCCAAGATGTTTTTTAAATAGTTTTTTGGTTCTATTTTGTGGTACCACCATACCATACAAATTGTTTGCAGTAGAATGCGTTTCATCTTCCTGTGATTTCAAAGTTTAAAAAAAAAACAAAAAGATATCTTTTTTTTTTTGTCTTCACTCTTCCTCTTCCCATTTTTTTTTATGGTAAAAATAAAACAGGAGAAAAAAGTTCACCACGTATATCACCGCATTTTTCTTTTTTGTCTTCCACCTTTTTTTGTTGCAATGTACTTGGATGGTTCGTTTTTTTTTTTTATGTATCCCTTTTTCACACCATTCATCACTTCTCTTTTTTTTTTCTTTTTTTCTGTATTGTTTTTGCGCTTTAAAGTAAACACTAGAGGATATTTTGTATCTTTCTTTTGTGTGAACACTTTAACGGTTAAGACCCACACATACAAACAAACAACGAGTGCTGCTCTCATTCCTTAAAGACATACCCCATTTTACGAAAACAAACAGCAAACAACTAAACAAACCAACAAAGGCACCAAAACGCTCATAACCAAATGCCCTACTCTGCCGTAGCATCACGTGAAACGTCTGACTCTGTGGATTTGATTGACACCATGACATCTCCCGTTGCAGCTCTTGAGCCCATGCTTCCGGAGGACGGCCTGGATGACTACGCGGTCCCCAAACTGAGCGGCAACGAGCCGATCACCTCCGCAAAGGAAGAACCAACCCAACCGCCGTCTTTCTTCGCTCGTATCACTCAAATCATCCCCCCCGGTGGATTGCTGTCGACGG
>JASANV010001304.1:0-18620 GCA_030849715.1 Trypanosoma mega | reverse complement strand
TCTTGTGAAGAATAAAGATATCCGTAAGTTCCTCGATGGCATTTACGTGCAGACAAAGACGCATGTGGAGGCGGATGAGTAGTGGGGAGGAGACTGCATTGGGGCGTCTACACTCGGATCGCTCCTGGGTTTATTTTCCTTTTACTTATTTCACTGCTTCGCTCATTTCCTTGTTTTTTCTTTTTTTCTTTTCTTTCTTTCTCATAAAAAAAAAAAAATTGTTACGGTTAACGCTTTTTTTTTCTTTTTTGTTTGTCGCATTGGATGAAATGCTTATTGAGATTCGGTGCAGTGGAGGCATCTTTTCTCATTGTGTGGCGCAATTTTCTCTTATTAATTAGGACGTATTACATAATAATGTGGTCTTTTTTTCTTTTTTTCTTCTTCTTCTTCTTTCTTTTATGTATTGCCTTTACGCATTGTGCTACTGTAAAACAACAATCGCCACAGACGGGGAATCCATCTCCTGAAGAGCCATGACCAAGACGAACGGACAGCACGCAGCCCGTAAGCTTGTTCGCCTGCGCCGCAAGAACCGGTGGGCGGACAAGAAGTGGAAGAAGTCTCACACCTTCGTGGCGCAGAAAGCCAACCCGTTCGGTGGGTCCTCCCACGCAAAGGGCATTGTGATCGAGAAGATCGGTGTCGGGGCGAAGCAGCCTAACTCTGCCATTCGTAAGTGCGTCCGCGTGCAGCTGATCAAGAACGATAAGAAGATTATCGCCTTCGTGCCCAATGACGGTTGCCTTCACTACATCGAGGAGAACGACGAGGTGCTCGTCTCCGGATTCGGTCGTTCCGGACACGCCGTCGGTGATATTCCCGGGGTCCGCTTTAAGATCGTGAAGGTGTCGAGCGTCGGCCTCTACGCCCTCTACCGCCAGAAGAAGGAGAAGCCGCGTAACTAGAGGAAGGTATTCTTTTCCTTTTCTAATGCTGCGCCGTGTCTCTTTTGGAATGAATTTTCGGTGTGACTCGTCATAACTGCGTACTTTTTGTTTTCGTTTTTATCTTTTTAATCTTCCTTTCCTTTTTTTTTTTTTCATCATGCATACATACATATGTGTAATTGTGTATGTACTTTTGGGGTTTCCCGTAGTCCACGCAGTTGGATGTAGTATATTGCTTTGAGACGTACAAGTTCGTGCGAAAACTTCATTCCTTCGCTTTCTTTTTTTCTTTTTGTTGTCTAACAACCCATAACTGGGTATATTTTCATAATTTGACAAACACTGCAAAATATCATATTGAAAACTTACATAGTCTTAAGGAACCATGACCAAGACGAACGGACAGCACGCAGCCCGTAAGCTTGTTCGCCTGCGCCGCAAGAACCGGTGGGCGGACAAGAAGTGGAAGAAGTCTCACACCTTCGTGGCGCAGAAAGCCAACCCGTTCGGTGGGTCCTCCCACGCAAAGGGCATTGTGATCGAGAAGATCGGTGTCGGGGCGAAGCAGCCTAACTCTGCCATTCGTAAGTGCGTCCGCGTGCAGCTGATCAAGAACGATAAGAAGATTATCGCCTTCGTGCCCAATGACGGTTGCCTTCACTACATCGAGGAGAACGACGAGGTGCTCGTCTCCGGATTCGGTCGTTCCGGACACGCCGTCGGTGATATTCCCGGGGTCCGCTTTAAGATCGTGAAGGTGTCGAGCGTCGGCCTCTACGCCCTCTACCGCCAGAAGAAGGAGAAGCCGCGTAACTAGAGGAAGGTATTGAGGTTCCGAACGACTTTTTGTTTTATATATCATTTCTCTTTTCTTCACTTTTTATTTCTTCTTGTGGCTGGTTTAAGATAAGCCAAGGTTGTACAAAATGTTTTTTTTGTTCTTTTTGTGTAGTGGAGCTGAAGTTGTTGAATCGCATCCTCTTTTTGATTACTTTTTTTTTTTTGAGATTTACTGTTTGTCATTTGTCCTTTCTTTTTTTTCTTTGTATACTTCTTTTCATTATATATATATATATATATAAATCTTATATTTTGATGAAACAAAAGGATACTTATACACACACACAAAAAGGCGTTCCATCACATTAAGCGTAGCTTTTGGAAGCAAAACCCCGGGAAATTTCCTTCTTTCTTTTTTGCTTCTCTTCATCTTCCTCTGCGTGTTCCTCTCAAGGTTGACGCTAGCGTGAGACGAGTTCCTGTTTTCGGTGTGTGAGAGAGACAGGGAGAAAGAGAGACTGAGAGAACTTTGTGGACTAGTAACCCTAATTACTTTTTTGTTTTGGTTTCGTGGTTCAACTCGCGTCTTCTTCTTGGTTTCTTTTTCTCTTCCTTTTTTTTTTGTTTGTGTTTTCGCTCTTCCGCTCTCTTCTTGGATTTGACTGTTTCTTTTTTTTTTCCCCCGAGGGATACTTACACACCTATTTTAACCTGCGAGATCTTTTCTTGTTGTCCTTCTGTGAAGTTTTTGTTTACTCATTTACTTCGTGCTTTTCAAATTTTGAATTACACACTGCTATCGGAAGGGCAATCCAAGACGCAGATGAGCAGCCGTTATGAGCGTCAGGAAAAGATTGGGGAGGGAACATATGGTGTGGTGTATCGTGCCCGCGACACAACCACGGGGGCCGTTGTGGCATTGAAACGCATTCGCCTCGACACCGAGGAGGAGGGGGTGCCGTGTACGGCCATTCGGGAGATTTCACTTTTAAAGGAACTTCGGCATGAAAATATTGTCAAGTTATTGGATGTATGTCACAGTGAGAATCGTCTAACGCTTGTGTTTGAATACATGGAGTTGGATCTTAAAAAATACATGGACAAGGAAAGTGGCAACCTCGATCCCGCCACTATTCAACATTTTATGCTTAACCTGCTCAAAGGCATCCGTTTTTGTCATGACCATAATGTGCTGCATCGGGATTTGAAACCACCCAATTTGCTCATCTCACGCGACAAGGAACTTAAACTTGCGGACTTTGGACTTGGTCGTGCGTTTGGTATTCCTGTAAAGAAGTTTACACATGAGGTGGTCACCCTTTGGTATCGTTCACCCGATGTGTTACTCGGATCAACACAGTATGGCACACCGGTGGATATGTGGTCAGTGGGTTGCATCTTTGCCGAGATGGCCATAGGGGCGCCGCTCTTTGCCGGAAAGAACGACGCGGATCAATTGCTCCGCATCTTTCAATTTCTAGGAACTCCCAACAATCAGGTGTGGCCCTCCATGAATCAGTATCCCAACTCTACAAATATGTTATCCAAGCCGGAATTTTTGCAGAATCTCGTTGCAGAGTGTGATAGACAGTTTCAGAGTCTGCCAGCTTATGCAAAGTTAGGTCCCCAAGGCGTGGATCTGCTGCGTCGGCTTTTGAAGTATGAACCGAATGAACGATTAACAGCTGCACAGGCGCTTGAGCATCCATATTTCTCAGTCGAGTTTTAAAAGCTTGAACGGTAAGAAAGAAGGATTGATGGTTAAGGTGAAAGGTGGGAGAGAAAATGAACAAACGAAAGGGGAACTCACTGAACAGGGCAAATGAAAGAAATGAGAGGAGAAAAAACAGAAAAAGAAACAAAGCTGAACAACAACAACAATAAATGAAAGAAAAAAAAGAATGCCAGGACAACAATTTTGCTGTAAAAGTGAAAGTAGGAAGAAGAAAAAAAAAAAGGGAAGAAATATAAGTATATATAAGTATATATATATATTTTTTCTTTTTTTTTTTCTTCTCCCCAGTCCTTCATGTCTGCGTGCAGGTATATTTGAAGATATGTTCGACAATATGAGAAACCCCTCTCCCCCCTCCCGACACACACTCCTCCTTCAAAAAAGAAAAGAAAAAGGTCATTTAAATGAAAAGAATATTTTGAGTAAAAAAAAAAACAGACGCACATATATATATACATATGTATATATATGTGTATATATGCGTACACTTGTTTATGTATGCATTTACATGTCTTTAATTTAATGATATTTCTATACTTTTTTTTTTTCTGCTATTCTTTTTACAAATCAAACAATGCATACATATAATATATATTAAATTTATAATTATTATCTTGAAGTTCGGTAATTACATAAACGAGGAGCAATTTTTTTTTTTTTTAAGACACAATGACAGAAAAAATGAGGAGAGGAAATGAAAACAAAAAGGACACTAACACGCAGACAGATGTACGCGTGAGCAACATCACTTCCGCTAAGGCGGTAGCAGACTGTGTGCGCACTTCCCTTGGTCCGCGTGGAATGGACAAGATGATTATTGAGCCAAAAGGTGAGGTGGTGATCAGCAACGACGGTGCCACAATCCTCTCCAAACTACAAGTCACACACCCATGCGCCAAGATGCTCGTTGAACTCTCAAAGGCACAGGATGTGGAGGCGGGCGATGGCACAACAAGTGTGGTCGT
This sequence comes from Trypanosoma mega, assembly GCA_030849715.1. Taxonomy (NCBI): domain Eukaryota; phylum Euglenozoa; class Kinetoplastea; order Trypanosomatida; family Trypanosomatidae; genus Trypanosoma; species Trypanosoma mega. The sequence continues at coordinate 14,250 of JASANV010001304.1, read as the reverse complement.
CCTCTGTGGTGCCCTTTTGCGTGCAGTGGAGGAGTTACTACTAAAAGGCATTCATCCGACACAAATATCGGAGTGCTTCAATGAGTGCGCGAAAATGGCGGAGCGAGTGCTGGAGGAAATGAGCATTAAAATTGAAATCGAGGATCGTGAAACACTCATTAAGGCTGCTATTACCTCCCTCAACTCCAAGGTCATCTCACAGAACAGCGATCTATTGGCACCAATGGCTGTGGATGCTGTTCGACGAATCATGCGGGAGAACGGTGATGTGGATCTTCGAGATGTGCGTATTGTCACGGCGCTTGGAGGTACAATAGATGACACAGTCCTCCTCTCCAATGGTATGGTGTTTAAGCAAAAGGCATCGCATGTCGCCGGTGGGCCAGTACGCATTCATAATGCCACGATAGCCCTTATTCAGTTTCAACTATCACCTCCCAAAACAGACATGGAAAGTACTGTGACGATCAATGACTACAGTCAAATGGACCGCGCGTTAAAAGAGGAGCGTAAATACTTGCTTAATTTATGCAAAAAGATTAAGGATGCTGGAGTTAATGTCCTGTTGGTGCAGAAATCCGTCTTGCGGGATGCTGTAACCATTCAAAGTCTCGACTTCCTTGCCAAGATGAAGATTATGGTGGTGAAGGATATTGAACGCGGTGACATTGACTTTATCACCAAAACTCTCGGGTGCCTCCCCGTGGCGAACATAGAAAATCTAAAGCCGGAGAAGTTCGGTCATGCTGATCTTGTAGTAGAGGAAAATGTGCCAAGTGGTAAAATCATTCGCGTCACAGGAGTACAGCCACCAGCGGAGATGGTCAACCGCCAACTTTTTGGTAAGACCGTTACATTTTTCTTACGTGGAAGTAACAACCTCATGCTTGAGGAGGCAGATCGCGCGCTGCACGACTCCCTCTGTGTGATCCGATCCATTGTGAAGAAGCGGGCTATCATGCCCGGTGGCGCCGCTGGAGAGACGGAGATTTGTCTTCAACTTGGAAAGTTTGCGCGAGAACGTGCACAAGGGACTCAGACATTTTGCATGCGCGCCTTTGCGGACGCCTTTGAGGTTATTCCCTACACTCTCGCAGAGAATGCGGGTCTTCAACCCATCTCCATCGTCACAGAGCTCCGCAACGCGCACGCCCAAGGTAACAGGAATGCGGGTGTGAATGTAAGAAAGGGATGTGTCACAGACATGGTTGAGGAAAACGTTGTGCAGCCGCTACTCGTTTCCACATCTGCTGTTCGCCTCGCTGCAGAGTGTGTTATGATGATATTAAAGATTGATGATATCATCATGACTCGTGCGTAGCAAGGTAATGCTGCCTTGAATATCTGTTTTTGTGTATCAGTTTCTTTTGCTCCTTGTCCTGTTCGAAGGTGTGTGTGTGTGTGTGTGTTTGTGTTTCTTACTTTGTCGTTGCGCCTACTAATATGTATTAGATGGATGAAATATAGAAGCAACGACCAAGAAGCAACCTCATACAGGTGGAGCAACTTGATAAAAAAAAAGGGAGAGGGGGAAAAATTCAGAGAGAGAACGAGAATAAACAAACAAAAAAAGCAATCAAACTGAAAAAAAAGCGAACTGAAAAGCGCTTTTAACCTATCAAACTGTAACTGCAAATATCAACAACCTCCCCCCCCCAAAAAAAAAAAAAAAATTCTACTTTGCTCTCCGTTTTTTTCTTTTTATCATATCCATTTAGCCGTACCTCGTGAATGCGTGACACACTCAAGTCCAACAACACGGTGTCACTCTTTTTTTACTTGCCTTTTTTTTTTTTTGAGCACCAGTGTGAGAACTAAAGTGAAAAAGGAGGAAGATAAAATAAAAAAGGCAAAAACGAAAGAAATCTCCACAGAACAGAACTTTTTTTTTATTCTATAATATTTACTTTTGTGTTTCTAAAGCAGAGCAAGGCAGCTGCAATTGCGCCCAATGCCGTGGGGGTGGGGTGATTTCACTGCACTTGACATAAAGAAAAAAGAAACACTAGACTTGAAAGGGACTTTAAGCTTTTAAGAAGACAATTTGAAGAACAACAACAGAAAATTATTTATATTTTTCAACAAATTCAAAATAAATTTCCTATTTTTTTTTCTCACTTGATAAGTTATCCACTGTCCAAATTTTTTTTTTCTTAAAATTTTTTTTTTTACGTATATATATATTATTTCTCTTCATTGCAATTGACAAGAAAAGCCAGTCAACGATCAAACCAAAGTAAGAACCCAAACCCGCAAACTACCAAGGAACACTACAAGAAAAGGGACAGCAAGACCTCTTTATGCCTCGCTCTTCCTTGACTGCCGCTGTCGGCCTTCTTTTCGCCATTGCCCTCGCGGCAACGGCAGCCAGCGCCGCCGGTGCCGTGCAAAAGCCGACGCTGCGCCAGACCGGCTCTGGGTGGCCCGCGTGTGACCCGGACGTGGAGCAGTGGAGCGGCTACTTTGACGTCCCCGGGAAGGCGGACGCGAAGCACTACTTCTACTGGGCGTTCGGTCCGCGCAACAAGAAGCCCGACGCCCCCGTGCTGCTGTGGATGACAGGTGGCCCAGGATGCAGCTCTTCTCTTGCGTTGCTTGTGGAAAACGGGCCGTGCCTCATCAATGAGACCACGGCGGAGACGTACCGGAATGCGTTCGGGTGGAATGAAGAAGCTTATATTATTTACATCGATCAGCCTGCAGGTGTCGGATTCTCTTACGCTGCAAAGGAGGATTATGACACCAACGAGCAAGAAGTTTCACAAGACATGTACAACTTTCTTCAAGCCTTTTTCGACGCGCACGGAAATCTGAGGGCGAATGACTTCTTCGTTGTGGGAGAAAGCTATGGAGGACACTATGCCCCGGCAACGGCTTACCGTATTAATGAAGCAAACATCAAAGGCGAAGGTAAACCGATTCGACTAGCTGGATTGGCGGTGGGGAACGGCCTTACTGACCCATATACACAATACGCATCTTATCCCACGATGGCATGGGACTTCTGCAAGGAAAAGCTTGGAAAACCTTGCGTTGATCAATCCAGTTATGATCTCATGAACCAAATGGTGCCTACTTGTCAGAAGGCTATTGAATTTTGTGACAATGGCAACGGAATTCTCAATAATGCATCGTGCCTCGCATCACGAGTTTTATGTAATCCATTGGTTACACTGTACAGTTTAACAGGCTTAAACGTTTACGATATCCGCAAGAGATGCGAAGGCCCTCTTTGTTATGATTTCAACGGCGTGGGTACATTTATGAACAGAAAGGATGTACAGGAATCTCTTGGAGCTGAGGTATCGCAATGGCAATCATGCAATACAAACGTCAATGGGATGTTCGCAGTTGATTGGTTCAAGAATTTTAACTACACTATTCCTACTCTCCTTTCAAGTGGCGTCCGCGTCATGATCTACGCCGGTGACATGGATTACATTTGCAACTGGATCGGTAACAAACAGTGGACCATAAAGATGGATTGGCCTGGTAAGGACAAGTACAACACAGCCAGTGATGTCGAGTTCAGCGTTACAGGCGTTCAGGCCGGCCTAATCCGAAGCGTGCCGTCGGTGACGTCCCCCATTCAATTCAGTTTTGTTCAGGTATACAACGCAGGGCACATGGTGCCCATGGACCAGCCATCCGTATCCCTTCACGTCATCAACGCATTTATGAAGAATTCTAAACTTTAGGAGTGCCCTTGAAGGAATAAAAAAAAAAAACCCGAAAACAATTGCGTTTCAGCTTCAATGGAACGTTTTTTTTATCCCTTTTATATCAGTTGCGTAATTTATTACGCTTACAAAAAAACAAAAAAAAGTAGTAACCATTCGATAGTACTAGTATTTTTCTCCTTTTTTTCCCTTTATAAATTTTTTATCTTTGGTCACTGTTATACATATTGTTGATGATAGCAAAGCTTTAATGATCACTTCCCACGAATATTCAATAACACAGGCTTTATTTTTCTTCACTGGCGGAACCGTGCCACTGACGGCTGAGTGCACCAAGCGTTGTCTTGACAACAATTGGTGTCGAGAAGTGTGTAAAAACGGTGTTCCCACTGTGTTCTCTTACTTGGTAACTCATTCTTTGTTCTGTACTTTCTTCTTACGGTTTTACTTTTTTAAATTATTTCTTGTAAGTATTACATCGCTTTACTACACTCGTTACAAGCGTGAGCAAAAGTAGATAAATAATAACCAAACCCGCNCGGCTCTGGGTGGCCCGCGTGTGACCCGGACGTGGAGCAGTGGAGCGGCTACTTTGACGTCCCCGGGAAGGCGGACGCGAAGCACTACTTCTACTGGGCGTTCGGTCCGCGCAACAAGAAGCCCGACGCCCCCGTGCTGCTGTGGATGTCGGGCGGCCCCGGAGTGAGCGCCATGACGAACATGCTCACGGAGAACGGGCCGTGCCTCATCAATGAGACCACGGCGGAGCCGTACCGCAATGCGTTCGGGTGGAACAGCGAGGCGTATGTGATTTACCTCGACGTGCCGGCGGGCACCGGATTCTCGTACCCCAACACCGGCGACGTCGAACGCAACTCGAGCCAGGTCGCCGACGACACGTACCACTTTGTGCAGGCGTTCCTCGATGCCCACCCGGAGCTGCGGGCGAACGACCTCTTCGTGTCCGGCTCGGGCTACGCTGGGCACTTTGTCCCCGAGGTGGGGCACCGCATCGCCGAGGCCAACCGCAACGCCGCGGGTAAGCCGATCCGCCTGGCTGGCGTGGCGGTGGGGAACGGCTTCACCGACCCGTACGTGATGTGTGGATCTTACATCAAGATGGCAGGGGACTTTTGCAAGGAAAAGCTTGGCAAGCTATGCATGGAAGAATTTGGATTTCCCATCTTCAAGGATATGGAGAGCCAGTGTCTTGAATTCGTGCATTCCTGCAATGATCCGGCGGATAAGGACAGCGTCTATGGGTGCCAGAAAGCGTCGACGTCCTTTAATTCTTGGGAGAAGATGTTTCTTACTGGCGGACACAGCCTTGGCGACATTCGGCAGACATGCGGCCAGCCGTCGTGCTACAAGTTTGACGGAATGAGCAAGTTCATGAACAGGAAGGATGTCCAGGAGGCGCTCGGCTCCGCGGTGTCCCGCTGGGAAGACAACCGCCAAATCGCGGATTCGTTCACGAAGGACAAATTCAAGAATTCGAGGCAGCGGGTGACTTACCTCGTGGAGAACGGCGTCCGCGTGATGATCTACGCCGGCGAGATGGACTTCTCTTACAACTGGATTGGCAACAAGCAGTTCACTCTCGAGATGGACTGGTCTGGCAAGGAGGAGTACAACGCGGCGGCGGATGTCGTGTTCAGCGTGGACGGCCGCCCGGCGGGACGTGTGCGCAGCGCGGCGTCGGCCACGTCCCCCATTCAGCTCAGCTTTGTGCAGGTGTACGACGCTGGCCGCAAGGTGCCCATGGACCAGCCATCCGCGTCCCTCCACATCATCAACGCCTTTATGAAGAATGCTAAGCCGTAGAGACGCTACTGTAAAAAAGCATCATTATATTTTCTTCTTTTCTTGGAAGCTCTTGGAAGCAATACGCAAACGGGGTAGTCAAAACTATCTCTTACAGTTTGTTTTTTCTTTCACTATAATTTTTTTTTCATTTTTACCCCCTTTTAACTTTTTTTTTTGTAATATTAGGCAAGAACCTAATATTTAGAATTCTCCCGTTTGGTGAAAATGTTTCGTCCACCTACTCAAACGCCTCCTCGCGGCGGGTTTATCCCGGAGAACAGAGGATTTGAAGAGAGTTCTTTCGTTAATGTTGTTATTTAATGTTTTGAATAATATTTAATACATCATTTTTTCCCCATTTTTTTATCACTCAACCTTTTTCTGGCTGTACATGAATCTCTACAAACATGGATCTTTTTTTTTTTTTACAGTTGTGCGTTTTGTTCACTCCTCATCTGCTTTCATGCCCCTCTCTTTTCTTTTTTCTTTTTGCCCCCTCTCTCTCTCTCTCTTAGTAAATGTCGTGGATGGGTCTGTTCCCCTTTGGGTGCACGATCCTTCTGATAGTTGCTTTGAAGGTTAGAGTTTTTTTACTTTCTTTAATAGGATTTTAGATTACTAGTAAGTTTCCCTTTTTTTTCAATTTGTAAAGAAAAAGTATGAATGCGTATGAATCTCGTATATGTGTGAGTTTGGTTTCCTTTTTATGTTTTTTTATATATTTTTTACTGGTTGTGGGTGATGTGAGGGGAGTATGAAATAATTTTTTTTGTTTTTGTTTGATACCTCGTTGACCGATAGGTAAAATCTTGGTTGAATTTTGGAGGAAAATGGATTTTTGGCTTTTTTTGGGGAGGTTTGTTTTAAAATAGTAAAGACAAGAGTTGTGTCCTGACAAAAATGAAAGATAAAATCGCATTGGCAACGAAAATGTATTTAACAAACGTTGTTCTTTTGTCTCTATTTTTTTTTCTTTTTTTTTCTTTTTTTTTGTTCTGTGTGAAGTAATAAAACAACTAGGACTTTTTGGACTTTTTCTACTTCTAGAGTTTTTTTTTTTTTACTTTATTATGTCTCTGAAGAAATTATTTCCGTTTGAGTCGGCATCGGAGTTTGTGTGTTATGTGACTGCTGTCATGTGTGGCATTTCGACACTGTTACCTATCAATGCTATTTTTTCAGCACCACTTTACATTATGAACTATTATAAGTATGTCACCAAAGACTATGATGCCCCCCCGCAGCATCCAAACTTCTGGGATAATGCTATGACGTATTACGACCTCTTTATTCTTGTTATCTCAATTTTTCTTGAGCCTCTTACTTTGACGCAGTGCTTTCGCACCGTTCCGATGCGCGTGCGTATGATGTGTGCTTTGGGGTTTCTCTGGTTGGAGATTGTTATTTTGATGGTTGTTCCGGCAGTTGGATGGTCAGAGTCTGGTGCTATTGCTACAATTGCCATTGCAGGTATCATATCTGGTGGTGGTAAATCTGTCCTCGACTCCACAGTGTATGGAATGTTCTGTGTGTTTCCTTCTCGTTTCATGGCAGGTGCTATGGCCGGAATGGGAATCTCGGGAATTTTAACTTCGGTGATTCAAATCATTGTGAAGGTCGCACTGGCGGAGGATGATGAAGGGATTCGAGTTCAATCACAGATTTATTACGGATTAATGGTTGCGATTCAAGGAGTCACATTTATTTTAATGTTTGTGATTCGCTGGAACAATTACGCAAAACCGTATCTCAAGGCTCTTGGATCTGGAGATCATGCTGAAGCCAATGGTGAATCAGTTGCCAAATCTGACGACACCAAAATGGAAAATACGTTGCGTGATAAGAAAGAGGCGTCTACACCAACGGACGAGGAGGACGGATATCTTGTCAATACGGACATTTGGTTCACTTTCAAGGCTGCATTTCCGATGTTATTGGCCTGCGGATTTAACTTTTTAGTTACCCTTTTTCTTTTCCCGACTGTTGTTGTATCCGTGGATGCTGATGATTACTGGTTTGGTACTATTGCCGTTTTCCTATTTAATGTTTTCGACACTGTTGGTCGTTTTGCTCCAACATTCCATTGCTTATGGATATCACGCAAGGCAATTATTGCTGTTTCGTTTCTTCGAGTCCTTTTTCTCCCATTGATAATTCTTTCATCCTTCAAGAAGATTCCGTATCACGCCTTCAGCTATGTCATGATGGTTCTTTTCGGTCTTACAAACGGTTATGTTGGAGGACTTTGCCTCACATATGGACCGACGTCGGAGGGGCTGACAACGACTGGTCACCGCTTTGTTGCGGGCGCAATGCTTGGAATGTCTATTTTGTTTGGTGGCTCTATCGGTACCGGACTCAGCATTCTTATGCAGACTGTCAGAAACGATTGATAATCATGAAAGCAAAATGTTGCTAAACATATATTTTTATATGGTAAATGATACCTTCAGAAAAAGAAGAATTAATTGAATAAACACGCGCAAAAAAAAAAAAAACCACCAAAACCGCCTCTTTGTAGAAGAGCGTACCCTACGAAAGATATTATTTTTATTTTATTTCATTTTTGTCTCTACTCTTTTGTTCTTTTACTGGAAAAAAAAAACGATAATTTTTTTTGATTTTTATTTCAAAACGTGTTTCATGAGTTGATCTTACCAATATTTCAATGAAAGAAAAAAAGGGTAAATAAAGGAAAGTATAGTGTTTTAAGCTACCTATCCTTGTTTGATGGGGAGGATCCTCCACTTACTTCTTTTCATTTTAAACAAGCACCCCCCTTTTCTTTGAATTCTCCCACACTTTTAATCGGGCTCTTTTAAACCTTTTTTTTTTGGAATCTAAGGATGAGTCTGTAATCATTTTCTTTTCTTTTACCAAGCTGTTCACGGTGTTTTGATATTCTCTTCTGTTGGTGTGACCACTTCTCAGAAGAACCCTTTGAATATAAAGCTACCATGCCATTAATATGTGCGCATGTAACATATATATATATATATATATAATGGTTTTTTTTTCCATCTTTTGATTAATTTTTTTTTGCTTAAGCGATATGAAGTGATGAGGTTAGGTATAGCTCCAAGCATGAAGCTCTCAACATTTCTACAAAGGAAGGAAAAAAAAAAAGAAAAGACATGCATACATTTCTACATGTGGTAAGTATTGTACAGGGCAGATAAATAATCAAGTGTTTTCTCTTTTTTTTTTTTTGTTCTTAGTGGACCTCCGACATTTTTTTTTTCTGTGTGTTTGTACAACTGTTCCTCTTGAAGACCTTTGCGAGACTTACTCTTCCCTACTTCTGCTTCACAAACGATGTTCAGCGATTTACTGACGCACGGAGATACATGGTGTTTTTTTTTTGGTGAGGGGGGGGGGTAATGATGAGAACCAACGTGGAAGTGAGGCTTTTGTAATTGGTTGGATTTTCTTTACGGCGTTTCAGACTGTCAAGTTAAGTTTTTAGGCACAATATCCATTTTATCGTCAATATATATATATATATATATATATATATATATTGTGGACAGACATATGTTCATGCCTGGCTCTGAGGTGCTCCTTCTCGCGGCGGAAATAGGATAAATGCATTACTAAACAGTTTAATGGGTATTTTTGAATACATATGTATTCCTGTATACATGTTATTTTTTTAACTGTCTGTTTTACATTTTTTTTTCATCTCACGGGAAAAGCGTAGAATAGCTCTTTGTTTGGTCGAGTCATAAATGTTAAAACTTGAGAAATGAATGAGCATGAAATGATAACTCTTCTTTTTGGTGTTGGCTAAGGAAACTGTTTTTTTTTTTTTTCTTTTCTTGAATCATCGCTAAGATAATGCATGTATATTTTTTTGTGTGACTTTGGAACAGTAAGAAGAGAAAACCAATGAATAAGAATAACCATATACTCTTCTTTGCTTACGGGATATATTGAATTTGACTGCATATTAAGCAATCAAAGATACTGGAAATTTTTGCTTTGCCTTCCTGCTGATCAGCAGAAATCGATGTACTCTTTTGTTGTTGTTGTTTTCGTTGTTGTTTTTTAGTTATTTCCCCCTTTTTTGTCTTTCGATAACAGCAATCGCTAATTGGCTAGGAAAAAAGCAAAAAAAAAAACAAACAGCGGAAGACCCTGTTTTCTTCTTTAAAATATTTTCTGTTGTTTTTGCGATGTTTTGCGCACTTTTACAGGAGGAAACATTTTTTTACATCCAACACTGTATGTTTTTTCTTATTATTATTATTTAGGAGATTGTGAAACTAATGTCACCTGAGAAAAGGCTACTTACTAATTTACCTGGTCCCCGTCTTTGTATCTCCCTTTTTCCTTTCCCTTGCCTTTCTCAATCTATAACAGAAGAGCGCGCAGTTATCTACAAGGGGGTTTTCCCAAAGAGAGTTTTTTGGTTTTACCACTGCACCCTCTGATTCCCTTCTCGCAGGAGGGGGTTCTTCAGGGTAGGAAGACCTCTTAGAGTTTCCACTTCGTAAGTTGTTGATTATACAATTACCACTTTGTCTTCATAGAGAAAATTACTGTTTGTTATGGTCATAGACATGGTTTTTTTCTTGTGAGCATTCTATGATAGGATTCAAGATGCATTTTTGATTCCCCCTTTTGTCTCCTTATTCTTATAGGGTTTTAGGTAAGGGTAGTACCGGTCTATTCGATACGTGGATATTCTGAGTCGTGAAGCTTAGATGTGTTATGTCTCGTCATCGTTTCTTGTTCCTTGCTTTAATACTATGCGCAACACTCATGGCGCATTTACAAACAGGCGTTCAGTACGCTGAACCGAGTGGCAAGACGGGTAATGTAAATTGGCACAAACCTACTCGTGCTCCGCCAAAGATAGATAAGTGTGTTGCTGAACGTCTACGCGTGGACCCTGAGAAACGCATATTACACAAAAACAGTGAAATCGAGGCCATTCCTGTGATGATCGTCCCGCTGATGCTGGATGTGTATGACTTTGCACAACTCTTGTGCAACATCAGCGTGCCGATTCGTCGCTTATTTCTTGTGCAGAACATGGAGGAGCCGATGTTGAAATCGTACCTCAACGAGATGGAGGAGACGTTTGGTTGGAGTGGACGTCTGCTCGTGCGGCGCCACCCAGAAAACATTGGGTACAGCGGGGCAGTCAATGAGGGATGGCGCTTTGCCATGTCCCTACCGCGCGAGGAGGCGCCGTTTGTGTTTGTTACAAACAGCGATGTCGAATTCTCCCCGGACATTTTGCCGCAGCTGTTGCGTGATGTGCACAACCTGACGGCGCACGACGCCGCCCGCATGGATGAGCTTACTAAAGAGGTTTCCCGCGAGACAAGCGCATACAGTCCGCCAAACCGACGCCTAAAGGTGTTGCGCTCACCGGACGGCAATGGCATTGTGTCAACCTCCGCGCTGCTGCCCGATCGCATCCGATACGCACCACGTGACGAGCGCGTCAAGGCTTTTGCAGATCACTACGCCATATTTACAATGGGAAGCGGCTTTACCTCTTTCTTTGTATCCCGACTGGCGATTAGCACAGTTGGTTTCTTCGATGAGAACTTTTTCCCCGCCTACTTTGAGGATCCGGATTACTATTGGCGACTTTTGAAGCTTGGGTTTCGCGAGTTCCGCGCCACAAGCGGAAGTCTTACGCACAACCCCGGTTTGAACAATCGCGTGGTGGAGGAAGAGAGTGCGCTTTCGTTTTCCATTCCCGCGCGCTGGTGGCGTCGGGTGAAGAGTTTTGGGCCAACCTACGGATATGCATTGGCGAAGTGGAACACCACGAAACCTCACCTGTTGGAGTATGTGGAACCATTTAATGGCACCATTCCACTAGACACTTGGGTTCTTGATGCGAAGAGAAACGATAGAGTGCGTCGATTTGGATTTTTAAATACAGCAAAACGCCCGAATAGGATGTACAATAGGCAGCTTTTGATTACAAAAGGCATCGCAATCAATGGCATGTGAATCGAGTGGGGATTATTCAACTCATTGTTCTTTGTTTTTTTTTCCCTTTCTGTTTTCGTTTTTTTTTTAGCCGTTTTGTTTGTTGTTGGGGTCGTTGTTGTTGGTTGGCGTGACTTTGGTACTTTTAAGGAGACGGGGGCAGGCAAGCGAAGGGAAGAAACAGTGTTGATGTTTTTTGCCTTTTCTATTGTTGATGCCTGATGGTGGGATTGGGCTATTTTTTGTTGCTGTTCGTCTCTTTTTTTCTCTTTCTTGTATTATGCGGATGGTATGACTTGGAAATGCAAAAAAAAAAAAGCATATGTAGCTAAAAACAGAATTTTTTGCTTTTTCACGCCAAGCCAGCCTTCTTCTTACGCGGGGGTTGAGAAATAATCTTTTTTTGTGTTGTCCGTTCAATGATGAGTTACGGTTTCCTGGCTCACGGTGCATTGTCGACTATCAAAGGATAGGTTGTCTTTTGAATGACAAAATGAATCTCAAAATTTGATAGATTGAACAGTATAACTTTTTTTTTTTTTGATTACATCTTTTTTCTTTGTGGGAAGGTTGGCGTCACTGCACAGAATATTCTTTGCGTGTTTTCTGCCCCACTTCTTTTTTTTACATGTGAATATATATATATATATATATATATTGATAATTGACATCCTCTCTTTTCCTTATGCTCGTTCGACATTATATTTGTTTTTTGAGTTGACTAATTCTTTAGTGGTACATGCAAACGAGGGATTTGAAACATGTTTTTTGTGGTGTTTCCTCCGCCCTAAGTTTTTGTTTCGCCATACGCCAAGCTTTGGTCTTTTTCGCTGTAGAGGTTACACATTTTGATTAATGCCTTATTTTCGCGAAACGTTGAGACCTTTTTCCCCCATAATTATTAATGTTGTATTTTTATTTTTTGAGGGAGGAGGCTGACCTCGTGGTTGAAAGGATGATTTTTGGAGTCTTGCTGTTAGTGATGTGTCCAATAGGTTCGCCTCTAAGGAGGGCTGCGACCGCCACTTCTGCGATTCGTCGTGCACTCCTTTTGCCTTGCACCTTTGCTCTCACATCTTGTGTGACTGAGAGAGGCACGCATTTGGGGGTCTGATTGGTTTATTGCTCTCACATAACGAGCTCGTTACTTGTATCTTGAGAGCCTGAGAGGTGCGTAGGTCTTTTTCTATTTTTACACCTTTTTTTTCCCCTTTTATGGTAATTCTGACTGACTTACGTTGCTGTGCGCCTTTGGTCTGTTTTTTATGGTGATATATATATATATATATAAATGAACTCCAAGATGGTTACTGTTTGGAGAAGAAGCATATTGTGCTGCAATGCTTTGCGCGACAGTGGTGTGAGAGAACGAGATGTTTTACTCCTCTTGGTAGTGTTGGTGATGTGTAGGTGACTCTGTGCAATGCGGTGCGTTGGTGGGATACTGAATTCATCTCCTTTTTTCTCTTCCTTTTGATGTTTCTTTTGTCTGTTTATTTACTTTTTAGTTGTGTATATGCAAATAACGGGGCTATGATGTTTCTCATGTACGTGTGTGAATGCGCGTCTTGTTGTATTACATTTTCTCACTTTCCCACCAGTTACAGCGCACAGGTATGATAATAGCATTGAGGCTTATAAGCCATGCCCGCGTCTACCTGTTCCTGCGACGAGTTGCCTTCCTTTGCCTCCACTTTCCTCTTTTTTTTTTCTTTTGTGGCAGCTTCGCATTGATGACTATTGGGGCCGTCATTCTCGCGGGAGCCTCAAGTTTGACTCGAAAAGTTGGTATAGTTGTGCTTGCGCTCTTTCGATTGTGTTTCTTTTTCTTGGACCCTTGCTGATCGTTGCGACTTTCATAATGGTATGCTTCTGCTAATACTATCGCATCAGGATGTCGATTTGCATCTTTGACATAATATTCATTTGTAAAAAATAAATTTTTTTGACCACAGGTTTTGTGGCAATGGTTGCCATGAGTATAAAAACGGTATCGAGTTTCTTTTCCTCTTGCTCGCCCCAATTGGCATCGCCATACCTCTCCAAGTTTGCTGATATCACCGACAAAAAAAGTTTATCAGAAGCAGTGAAGGGAAGGGGCAATATTGTGTGAATGGGGGGCGGAAGGGATTTAATAGTGCGGTCCTAGAAAGTCAGACTGGTTATTCTAGCAAAAAGAAAAGGGCACACCTATTCGGCAATGTGCCGTCTGGAGGAAAAGACAGATTTCAGGAAGAGGACATTATTTTCCAAAATGTTCAATTATGTGGCGCACTTTCATCTTCTACTGAGTTTTTGTGTTTTTAGAGTGCCCTTCAAAGCATTTTAAAGTATTTATGGGGTGTCGTTCGGTGCGAACTTTGGATGGAGATTTTTCATATGTGTGGAATAAGTTTTAAATATCGCTTTATCACATGTGGTTGGAACACTACCTCGACATAAAAGTGCAATGGGACTATTTCTTTTTTCTATGTGTGCATGTTTATGTACACGTCCACGTCCTATGCGTGGGAGGGGCGCTTGCAGCCTTCTTTCCCACGAGAGACACAATAATGCCCACTAATCGTTTTCTTTTTTTTCGTTTTGCTTATCTCTTACGGATTTTGCATCATCGCATTGGCTTCATGTGATTTTGATTATCTCTTTTCTAAAAGAAAACAACAACAACCAATACTTAATTTAAAAAATGGCAAATATGGATAAAAAAGAAAGTATTATGAAAAAACAAAAAAAACGCAGAATAAGGAGAAAAGGTGAAACTTGCTTCAGATACCATTCAACACAATTCATTCATTACTCCATACTAGCG
>JASANV010001303.1:0-18547 GCA_030849715.1 Trypanosoma mega | reverse complement strand
GCCAAGGAGGGGAGGTATGCGAGGATAGCCGCACGCAAGGGTAGAAACCCCAATCAGTAGTTGGGCCGCACGGTTCTACCTTAATTTTCCGCGTTTTTTCATAGCATCTGTAGATTTGCATTTGCGGACAAAACGGAGGACGCATACCTTTCGCTGATCTTTCGTGATTCCCGGGATTCCGGGGTCCCTCGTTTTTGTCGCTTAATTGATTTGTAGGGGAGACGGCTTAACCTCTTTCCGCATGCGGAAGTAAACCGTTTGGGGTCTTAATGGAAAAGCAAAGGGAAAATGGCAGTAGCAGGAGGAGTGATAGAAACAATGACGACAGTAGGAATGAAAATGGCAGTAATAAATGGGACGATGGGGCCAAGGAGCCGAGCCCTGGATTGTTGTTACGGTTATGCTGAAACACTGGTCGCGTTATCCTTGTCTTGTTACTTCTTTTGTATTCCTGTTTCTATGTGATTGAAATATACATATACGTATATATATGTACATTTTTAAGATGTAAATATGATTTTCTTTTTTCTTTGAAAGAAGCGTTCTGATGTTGTTGGTTTTTGTATATGTTATTTATGTGTCAAACAAAAGTGTACAGTAAAATTGGGGAGGTGTAGTTGCCAATTTATTTTATTGGGGATGTTTGGGTGTATTTGAAAAAGGACGAGAATGTAAATGTTTGTGTTCATTGGAGTGCAGAAATATATTTTTATATATACTTTTTTCGTGCGTTTGTTCTTTTTACTATTTTTTTTTACCATTTTCGTCATTGTTTATTTTGTGTTTTACGGAAGTTTTTTTCTTAACTTGTGCAAAAGCTCCATATTTTTTTAGTTTTTGATCAATTTTTCTTTCGTTCATTTATCGGTACATATGTATATGTATCTATTATTTTTAACTTTGGGATGCTTTTTTCTTCCTATTTTTTTTTTTTTAGTAGTAGTGCTATGCACTATATAATCTCATAGTGTGTTTTACTCTTCGTTCGTTGTTATTTTTGCGTAAAAACACCTTAATGTATATATATGTATATATATATATATATATATATTTGCTTTATATATATGACACAAATGCCTTCATTATGACCGCTTTGTGACTATTAGTTGTTCTTCTTTTTCCCTTTCTTGTTGAACCTCTTCTAATCGACACATTCATTGGACTGTGCAAATGAAAGAAAAGGTAAACATTTTCTTAACCGCTCACAAAAAAACAAGCACTCTCAAGCCACTCCAAACAAAGATTCAAAACATAAAAGCAATACACCTCAGCAACACGATCCATACGCGCACTATGGATTCCATGCACACCATTCCTTTGCGCAGCGCGACGGTCTCCTCCGACTCCGTTTACGCCCCAACAGAGACGGTCACGAAACCCATTCTTGCAGAACGCTACAAAACCAAAGTTTGCCGCAATTACATCGACTTTGGCGTTTGTCCGTATGAGTCCCGTTGCATGTTTGCGCACGGTGAGCATGAGCTACGCACGGCGGAGATGAACCTTCGAGATGGTCTCATCACCGAAAGTGCCATTCGCACCTTTCGCCGATTTGGAACCCTTTCGGTGGGATTCGCATCGAACCCGCGTCGGGGTTTGGGTTGGTCGGGTAAACGACACACCACACAGCCCCCAATGTACATATACCGCGCATCCCCGCACTATGACATGGGGGAACGCGAATTCCACACCTTTGGGGATCTCCCCATTGGGTATTCGTATGTGTACGCGAACAATCCGTACCAAAGTGTGCTTCTCACACCAAACGACCCAATGGAGGGGACGTCATTCACCCCATCCACGCTTATGGCGGAAAGTGGGGCGTTTCAGTACCGATTGCGGTATGATGGGTTTGAGGCCGAGTGTGGGGGAGTGGCACACAGTAGTAGTAGCAGCATTGGGAGTGAGTCGGGCGACTTTCATCATGAGTGCTTGTCAAAGGAACACAGAGGACTCTCCTCGCGAGCGAGCAGCACACAACAGGAGGAAGTGGAATGCACACAGTAATAGGAAACGAAGGGAGAGGTATGCAATGCGAATATAGTCTATATTTTAATATATATATATATATATATATATATATTATTACATCTAAAAGAATAAGAATTGACAAACATACATATAAAGGTTATTTAGATAAGAGAGAGTCCTCCTCTATTAGGACGAAAGAAGGAATCGGATTGAATAAGGAAGAAAGGGAAAATAATAAGAAGAGAAGAAATACGCACAAAAAGGTAAGAAAATGTCATTCAAAAAGTAGACTTCTCTTTTTGAGATGAGCATTTTGTTTGTTTGAGCTTTTGGGGCTGTTTTCTCTCTTTTTTTTTTTTTCACTGTGTGTGCGTCCATTTCTTGAACGATAATCCTTTTATGAGAAGAAAATGACTCTCTTTTGTCTTCTTATTACCTCATGTATGAACAGTTCTTTCTTTTCTTTGACTATTCTGTCAACTTTCTTTTCTCTTTTTGATTTATTTTGTTTCAAAGCGCATCTTTTGTTTTGTTTTTACTGTTTGCTTTCATGTCACTTTACGTACTGCAGAAAGTTTTTTTTTATTTGTTTTGTTTTTTTTCGGATTTGAAAATGTGCGCTCACTGCTTTTTTTTCTCTGTTTATCATTATTCAAAAGAATTTAAAAAAAGAAATGTAAGAGAAGGAATTAAAAAGAGAAAAAAAAAACCTCTTGTTGTGAATAAATACAACATAAGGACGAAAACAATCCAAAAAAAAAAAAACACTAAAATAGAAACTCAAAAAAAAGGAAAAAAAAAGGATTATGTGAGTATTGGAAGGGGAAAAAAAAAGAAAAAAACAGTAAGTTTTTACTTTACTTTCGTCAAAATGCTCTTTTTTTTTTTTTTTTGCTGTTGTTGTTCCTCCACAGAGTTTTTTCGATTTTTTTGTGCGTGTTTTAGTTGTTGTTTTTTTTGGTTTTTTTTTTACATTTTTCCCTTCTTTACTTTACCTAAACACACAAACGCTTCTCCTTTTTTTTTTTTTTCCAATTACTTCCTATTTATTTATTTCCTTTTTGTTTAAACGGCTTCAGAGCGACCTCTGCTACTTTGAAATGCTTTTTTTATTGTCATTTTTACGGAATGTGAGGGAATGTGACACTTCAGTCTTCTTTCATTTGTTTTCTTTTAATTGCTTTATTGTCTTTTTTGTTTTGTTTTTGCTCTTTATGGATTCATTTTGCCTTTTTGTTTTGTTGTGATCGTTTTCATATAATTCCTGAAGGGGATTATTGAAAGCTAAACGATAAACGAAAGAGAAATGAAAAAATGAAGCGAAATTAAAGGGAAAAAAAAAGCAAAAAAGACAAATAAGTAAATAAAAGTACAAAAAGAATTTAAAAAAAAAGGATTTTTTTTATTCTTTATTTTTTTTTTTCCTCTGAAGGCACTAAACAGTCTCTGTGAGTTCAATACACAAAAGAAAAGGAATCCTCTCTTTACTCCCAAACAAAAACAACGAACAAAAGAAAATGAAAGGAAAGCAAAAAAAAATATTTATATATATATATATATTTCTTTTATTGGGATTCCAATAAGGCGCACATTTTTCTTTTTTTTTTTTACTTTTTTACTTTTTATTTCCCTTCTCTTTACTTTTTTTTTTTTTTTGGTTTAGTTGATTGCGTGGGGGAACCACTCAACGGAGTGTTTCGTTCTTTTTGACTGTTGTTTTTTCTTTTTTGTTTCTTTTGGGGGAAAAAGGAAAGGGACTTTGTTGGGTTTCGTTCTTTTTCCTTGTCAGCGTTTCAAAAATTGAATTTTGCTTCGATAGTTTTTTTTTTTGCGTTTTTTTTTTTTTTCAAAAAGTAAAATTGATTTTCTCTTCTAATCAATTTTTTCCCTTCTCTTTTTTTTTTTTTTGGTTTTTTTGAATGTTTTTTTGTTTTTGTTTGTTTTCTTTTTTGGGTTTGTTGCGACATTTCCTCTCTTTTCTCTCTTCGCTTTGCGCAATAAAAGAAAAAAAAAATGATGAGAGGGAAAAACAAAAAAGAAAATAATTACAATAAAAGAAGAAAGAAAAAACGCACAAAAAAAAAAAAGAGAGAGAAAAAAAAAGAAAACAGAATTTTTTTTTGCGTTTTTTTGAAGAAATAAAAAAGAAAATTTTTTTTTTCCATTTATAGAGAACTTTTTTTGGTTGTTTTTAGTTTCTGTGAGAATTTTCAGAAACAAAAACACATATTATCTTCAGTGGATAACAAAAAGAAGAAATAAAATTTATGAACGTATTCCCTCACTTTTCGCTTCACAGAACAAACAAGAAGGAATACGTATCATATGATATTTATATTTATATTTATATATATATATATATATTATTCGTTTTGGTAACAGAAGATCGGATTCCGAAAAAAAAAGAGTGTGTCAAAAGAAGATGAGAAAAAAAGAAGAAGAAGAAGAAGAAAAGAAAATTTGGAGAGAGAAATCTAAATGAATTTAAAAAGAAAGCAAAAAAAAAAAAAGTAAAAGATCTCCCTTTTGACCGTTAAGGTAATGAACAAATAAAATGAAAGTAATTCAACCAATTTTCGTATAAAATGGAAAGCACAACAAAAAAGTACGAAAAAAAAAACAATTTTTATTTATATATGTAATGCAAAAAAAACGAAATGAACGACATGTGATTTGAACCGCAAAAGATATATAATGAAAGATATTTGTGTTGAGCGTTTCTGTTTTGTTAATTACTTGTAACCAAAAGGACAAAAAAAGAAGAAGGAGACATCTTTCTTTTCCTTTTTGTCAAAGAATTTTTTTTCTTTTTTTGAAATTATTATTTATGAGAAGCCAAAAGAGAGAAGGAAAAGAGGAATTTACATGACATAAAAAAATTTCGACTACATCGATCAAAAAAGGCAAAAATCCTCTCAATAGAGAAGTGAAAAACAAACAAAGGCAGAAAAGAAATGAAAAAAATGTAATAAATACAAAAAATTTTTACTTTTTTTTTTTTTACTATTATTTTTTAAATGAAAACGGCTCGTCAGCGCAACTCTTTAGGAGTGAAACTTTCTTGAAATGGACATTACAAAAAAAAAAAAAAAAGAGGATAAAGAAAACAGAGATCTGAAAGATATTTGTTACGTCACTTTTTTTTTCTTTCTCATTACTGTATCTCTCTTCATATTTATTTAATTGTTTTGGATCTTTTTTATTTTATTTTTCGTTCTTGTTGGCGTTCTTCTTCGTATCCATTTTTTTTTTCTTCTTTCCTGTCTTTTTCAAAATGCACGGAATGAATCCGAATAGGTCAAAAAGATAATTTCTCCCCTTACCTCCTTCTTTTTTTGTTTTGTTTTCGTGCAGTTAATTTGGCTGCGGATTCTTCGATTTTTTTTTTTTTTTTCTGATTGCTGATACGAAATTGTTCACTGCGCCTTTACGTACTTCTTTTGTACGTTTCTCAGTCATTATTTTGTTTGTGTTTTTCGGTTTAATATTCGCTTTTTTTTTTTGTATGTCGTTTTACTTTGTTTGTTGTGATTGTTATTTGTTTTTTCATATCAAAATAAAACACATGTGTATGTATATGTATATGTATGTCTTTTTCTTTTCTTTTCTCCTCCCTTTTTTAATTTCATTCTTTTGTTTGTTTGACACCTTGTAAAATGTGCCATGGAGTAGTCATTTGCCACGAATTAGTTCTTTTTATTATTATTCAAAAGGATTTAAGGAAAAAGAAAAAAAAAACATACATTATCCGGACAGCTTAATACTTTTTTAATAAAAACAGAAAACTTAGTATATATATTGACGATTGGTCGAACTCAAAGGAGCTACACAGAGCAAAAACACCACCACCAACAACAACAAAAGGAAATATAGCATATTTATTTGTTTAAATGAAAATGGACTCCGCACCTCGAGGAGTCAGTCCATTGAACTTTCCCGCCACTCCCATTGTGGAAAATAATAACATTCGTACCATCTATGATGTGGAGAAGGCCACAGTTATCGGAAAAGGCGGCTTTTCGCAAGTGGTGTCTGTGCTGCACCGCCCCACCAACACCATGCGTGCGCTGAAAGTAGTGAAGAAAGAAATCCTAAAGGGCAAAGTGGCGGAGATGATTGTGCATGAGCGGGAAATCCTACGGCATGTGTCGCATCCGAATATTATCAAACTTCATGAGACAATTATTTCTGCCCATCATTGGTACTTCGCGTTGGATCTCATGGCCGGGGATCTCTTTGAGTTGATTTTGCAGAACAAAACCATCCCCGAGCCCATTGCGCGCACGATTATGCATCAAGTCCTTTGTGGTATTAAATACCTTCACGATCAGTGCATTGTGCACCGCGACATTAAACCGGAAAACATTTTACTAAACATCACCCACAAGGAGACGGGACACGGGTCGGAGTTGAGTAAATCCATGAGCAGCTCCACCCCCTCCCTCGATGGGCTCACTGCCCTCGATATTGAGGTAAAGATTGCCGACTTTGGTCTCGCCAAGATTGTGCAGAATTGGGACGTGCAGTCGACGCCATGCGGGACGTCCTTCTACATTGCGCCGGAGGTCATTCGCGGCATTGAGGCGCAAGGCGCGAAACCCCTTTGCACGACGCAGCAACTCGTGAAGAGTGTGGATGTGTGGTCCGCCGGGGTCGTCCTCTTCGTCATGCTCGGCGGCCGCCCGCCGTTTCATGGACAGGTCAAGACGAGCGATGAGCGGCGCCAACTGCTGCACCGCATCGACCGCGGCGTCCTCTTCAACCCCAATCACGGATGGGGGGAGGTGAGCGAGGAGGCGAAGGACCTCATTCTGCGTATGCTCAACCCCGACAGCGGGACGCGCTGCACCGTGCTGCAGGCGCTGCAACACCCGTTCTTCACCGCACACGGCATGCGGCCGCCCGCTGTTGGGGTCACCCAACGGCCCACACAGCCGGCGAGAAGCGAAACGGCCGCCCAAACCCAAACAAGGGAGGGAAATCCGACAAACAACACGTCAAACAACACACACCCGAGCAGCCCAAGTCGTACGCAGGGGCACGGTCATAAGAGCGATGAAACCGATGAGATACCGAACCCAACAGTGCAGAAAAAGAAGCGGAACTCCATTTGGAACTTATTTTCCAGCGGTAAGCGTCATCCCGGCCATCGGGCAAAGCATGGCGCGGAGAAGCCCGTCAAGGACGTCAACGATGGGCCACATGGTGTCGAGTTGGAGGGGACAGTGGGCGGAAACGGGGCGCATAACGCGAGTGGACATCCCCACACCCACCCGAACGGATCGGCGGAGGAGGAGGAGCAGACAAGCGACGTCGATGAGGCACAGGAGGAGCACATGCGTAGCATGCAGGCGGAGATCAACGCGATTCAACAAGTCATCATCGCTACAGGGGATAAAGACGGGGATAAGACGAGTTATAAACAAAGTATTCCAATGTACGTCGGAAACGCTTCCCGAACAGCGGCTATGAATACAAGGGCAAAGATTGGCCCGGCGGCACTGAAAAAGTGATTTCTATATATATATATATATATATATATATATATATATACACTTTTATATTACAAAACAAAAGCAAGCAAAAAAAGAATCGGACAAAACGAAAAAAAAAGTACATGACATGATGATTTCATAAATAGTTATCACGTTGCTGTTTTTGTTGTTTTCTTTTTTAGTCCTTTTTTTTTTTTTGGACACTTAAATATTAAGCCCCTGTGGACGGGGAGACCGTACGTTTTAATGCTTCCGTGCGTAATATTTTTTTTGTTTGTTTGTATTGATGTTTTTCTTTCTGTTTTTACAGTTGTTTAGTTGCTCACAGTCAAGGAAATAAAAGTAACGTCGTAGTGTGGCGAACACAAAAAGCAAGAGTGCTGCATCACTTCTTTTTCGTTGTTGTTTTCGCTGTTCATCCTCTTTTTCTTTTTTGTTATTTCAATTCACTTCTTTTGGACTTTTCGGGTCTTCTTTTTTGTTGCTGTGCATTTTCCTGTCATTTTTTCTGTCCATACGAATGAATCTCCTCTGACTTTTTCAATTATTCCAACAAAAGAACGAAAGAAAGAAGAGGAAAAGAAAACGAAAACGAATTCATTTCAAAGGAGGTAAAACGTATTTATAAACTACTTCATCAAAGAAACTGAAAGCAACAACACGAAAAGGCTCCTTTTATCTATATTTATCTATATTTATTTGACAACTAAATCATCCCAAGTGCGACGAATTGCTCTCTCTCTCTCTCTCTCTCCCTTTCTCCCCCACTCCCGCCATGACGCGTCGCCGTTCGCGTGTGGACCCCAAACTCTCCCGTCGCCATCGAAGTCGAAGTCGAAGTCGCCGTTCGCGCCGCCCCCAACGGCACCGCCGCCACCGAAGCGCCACACCCGAGACGGAGCGGAGAGGACACAAACGGCCCCGTCGGGAAACGCCCCCCAAACGCGAGGAAAAGGAGAAGAAGGAGGAAAAGGTGGAAAGGGAGGAAAAGGAGGAAAGGGAGGAAAAGGTGGCGGACCCCAAATACGCGGCGCGTGTCGTGCTGTACGGCGTCGACCTCGCGGTGCGTCGGTGCCACGTGGAGTCGGTGCTCGAGCAGCTCATCGGGCGGCGTCCGGCGCGCGTCTTTCGGCCGGCGGAGGCGATCAGCGCGGCCAAATCCGCCGACGGGGCGGGCGGTGTGGTGATGATGGCGATGCCAACGAGCGCCGACGCGGTGGCGGCGGCGGCGGTCCTCAACGGGGCGTGTCTCAATGGGAAAACGATCGCCGCCGTGGCGGGGGAGTCATTTGTGCATTGATGGGAAGGGAGAAGTGGAGGAGGAAAGAAAACAAAAAAAAATAATAGAAAGGAATGGTTATGTTTTTTTTTTTTTTGTTTTACCTCTCTTGTTGTTGTTGGTGTTTTTTTTTTCTTCCTTTTTTCGTATGCGTTTGTGTGTGATTCGCTTTTCCTTTAGTGGGTAACCTAAGAAAAGTATTTATACCATGGTTGTCGTTGTTTTTCTTTTGAGGTGTGTGTGTGAATTAATAATGCATTTTATTTCATAGTTTGCTGAATACCACAATGCGTATTACTATTCTTTTTGTTTGTTTGTTCTTTTTTTTTTTTTTATAAAATGTGGGGTTTCAATGTAAAGCCTTCCTCTTGGCGTGTATCTCTCGTTAATTATTCATTCGTACACGTACGAGGAGTATAGAAAAAAAAAAAAAACATATATACATATTTACATAGTACTTAAATTGGCACCAACGGCAATAAGGAGATCAAAACAACAATAGAAAAAAAAAAGGGATTTCATTTTATTTAGACCCAATAGATCTATACTCCAGCTGCTCCTCACCTCACGGGCGGTTAGAAGAGGAGAACCACAAAAAGAAAAAAAAAACAGAGAAAGGAAAGAAACGAAAGCCAGCACGTAAACAAAAACGTATACGTGTATCTTTTATTCTTTTTCCTTTTTTATACATACATTTACATACATATATATATATTCGTGTTTATAGACATCTTGCCCTTTTCGTACCTTCACGCAGGATGTTGTATCAGGACATCATGCACCCCGTGAATGTGGCGCGGTTCATGTATGATATCCTTTGCGTTGCTGTCCGCTCTTTCAGTCCCGAAACACTCGTCCGCCGACGCCGTCTTCGTCGGTCCGAGACGTCCACCAACGCGCCGCGTCGGACCTCCCGCCCCCCGTCCGCCAACACGAGCCTCAACGCCTCCGCCGTGGGCAGTGCGCTGCCGCCGCTACCAAACCGCCACCCGCGTCCCCCAACAGCCGCCGCCTCCACACCGCACACCCCAAACGCGTCCTCCTGGCTCGCCACGGACGTCTCCCGGGAGGTGCAACTCTTTGTGCACGTCATGCGCGCCGCCCCGGTGGCCGTGTTGCACTTTTTCTGTCAGCTCAAAACCGACGCGGCGACGCTGCCGTTGATGCGCTTTGCCGATCTCAATCGCCCCGCCACGGCGCAACTCCCGCGCGATGAGGACGCCCTTCTGGCGGCGGACTATTTCCCCGACTTCCTCATCACCCGCGTGTGGCTGTTGGGGTTGCAGCAGTATGTGTTGGAGCGCATGTTGCCGGAGAGCACCTTGGTGGTGCGCGGTCTGCGCAGTCGACGGGCACTGCGCAACGCGACCGCGTGGGCCGTGAGTCTCGCCCTTCACACCCCGTTGGATCCCTTTGCGTGGAGTGTGTTCACGCCCATTCTGTTCGCGCGCGGAGTGCGGCCGTTGCGCGGCACCCCGGCCGGCCTTTTCGCCTCCTTGGCGTGTGGGTTTGCTGGGGTCGTGTTGGAGATGCTCATTGTGCCCCGCGCCTCGCGCATGTGTCAGCAAATGGTGGTGCGTATCGCCGACGGCGCGGAGTATCTTCTCTTCCGTC
Source organism: Trypanosoma mega (assembly GCA_030849715.1). Classification (NCBI taxonomy): domain Eukaryota; phylum Euglenozoa; class Kinetoplastea; order Trypanosomatida; family Trypanosomatidae; genus Trypanosoma; species Trypanosoma mega. The sequence goes on along the minus strand of JASANV010001303.1, from coordinate 8,188 downwards.
GCTACACCCGAGACGCGGCGGAGGTGGAAAACGACACGCAAAGAGGAAACGGAGGAAACGGAGGGAGTGAAAGTGAACGGGAGGAAAACACCTCCGCGTATGCCTCCCAAAACGACACGGAGACGGACGACGTGGATGACGTGGCAAAAAAGGAACGAGACGAAAAGGATCGCCATCGTCGTCGCTCGCGGATGGAACGGATGCGACGGGAGGAAAAGGAACGCTCCAATGAGGCGGCCATTCGTCAATCCATCTTTCGCGCTATTGGGTACCGCGTTGTGGCCGCCCTTGTCGCGCAGTGCCTCGTGCAACACCCCCTCAGTGTGCTTTCTCGCATGCTGTACAGTCGCGCCGTGCTGCACGCCGTGGGGCTCACCAAGGCCTATGATGAAATGGACAACACCACCGCCACTCTTCATTGGCGCGCGATTTGGCAATTTGTGCGCCAAAGCGGGGATTGCACGGCGCAGGGAAGCAGTGGGGTGCCCGCACTGGAGGTGTTGCGCCGTCTCGGGCACTTCGCCGGGCATGAGGCGGTGATGATTGGGGAAACGATTCGCCAACACTCGGGACAGGACGCCGCGATTAGGGAACTCCGCACGCGGTTGGAGCAGCGGAGGGATGGACGCGCCTCGGCGGAGGAAAGCGCGGAGTTAATGCGGCGAAGTATTGTCTCACTCTCCCCACTCTTCGCGGCCGTCGCGTTTACGGCGGTGGATAAACTGCTTAACTTCTACCTGGCAGTGGGAAGTCGGTTGCGTGGGGAATAACATCTCTCACATAGAAACCAAAAGAAGAGGGAAAAGAGAGAGAAAGAGAGAGGAAGGAAATTCTCTTTTTTGTTTGTTTTTGCTTGTTTATTTCCTTTTTCTTCTTTTTGATCATCTTACCTTTGCGGTCTTAAAACCCATTGGTACCTCACACGCTTTATCTCTTTGTTGTAAAATTTTTAATGACTCCTATATATGTGTGTATGTTTCTTTTTTTGTTGCTCTTTCATGTACTTGGGTTGTTCCCGGCACTATCAGTAAAATAATCATAACAATAATAATAAAAGTCCTTTTTTATTTTCATGATTTTCTCTCTTTTTCGTTATCATTAGAGCCTTTCTCAATTGTGTAGAGCGTAACGACGGGCGTAGATGTCAGCTAAAAAAGATCTCTTCGCCAGTTCATCTGACAGCGATGCGGAGGAGGAGGATTTGGCGCAACAAATGGCGATTGCGGCGGCACGCGAAAAGCGTCGCGACCCGCACGCCTTCACCCCATTTAACCACCGCCAAAAATCCTCCCACGCCGCGATGCGTCACGCAAGTGTGGAATCCGACAGCAGCACGGAGGCGCGTGTCGGTCACGGCGTTCAGACAACCACGACAGCAACCTCCACGGAGCAGACGCGCACAGAGGCCAAGCCGGGCATTCGCATCAACGCCAAGTACGCCGCCAAGTACGAGGAGGTGAAGCGACAAAAGGAACTCCGTCGCCTCACGGAGAAGTACGGCGATCGACTTGTGCCAAAAACGAACCCCTCCGACGACGTCAGTGAGGAGGAGGAGGATGAGGAAGATGATGAGGCGGTGTTACTCACGGAGGAAAAGGAGGTCGCCTTCGCCAAAGCCTTTCTCGCCATTCGCGCAGCCACCTCCGCCAAAACGGAGGACAACACGAATGGGGACAAACGAAAGGACATACCCCAACTCTCCCTATTCTTCCCCTCCGCGGAGGAGCAGCTGCGGTACAATAACGCCATCTTTGAAAAGGCAATGGAGGCGAAACGGGAGGCGCGACGACGCAAATTCACACTCGCGGATGAGTACCGCCGCGGCGTCACCACCGAAGCCTCGCACCCCCACACCGGAGGCGGCGAAGACGGGATGAGCGAAGAGGACGGAAAAGAAGATGGACGTCATGACCCCACGCATGGGTCGCGGCGCATTCAACCACAGTCCGAGAAGGAGCGTCAGCTGCGGGAATCGTTTCTGCAGAATGTGGCGAACAGCACGGAGACCTTTGCGGTAAACCCTGTCATTGGGGCGAGTCGCGGAACGGCGGCGCGGAAAGGGGGAGGTGAAAGTGTGGCTAAACAAATTCTCGCGGAGGCCTTTGCTCTTCGCGAGGATGCTCATTCCAAGACAGGGAAGGAGAAGGCTAAAACGAAGAGGAGACATGAGGGCAATACAAAGGGGGAGAAAGAGGAGGATCCTACCACTACCTCTGACCACAAGGAGGATGAAAACGATGCGGGAAATGACGAAGACGCCAACGAAGCCTTTATTCGGGACTTTTTCGTGAAGGAGTTATGGAAACCTGGGAACAGCAGGAAATTGAAGGCGGAAAAGAAAAAGAAAACCCAAGCAGGGGAAGGAGATGCCCCGGAAGATGATAATGGCGACGAGGAAGAAGAAGACGAAGACGAAGACGAAGACGAGGAAGGAAACAATTACGCCATGTTGGCACAATTGGCGCAGGAAGAGGAGGACGAGCGTTTCTATGCCGACGCGGAGAGTTGGGAGCGGGAGTACCAAAACCGTCTCTATCGTCACGAGGAGGAGGCCGCCGATCACGTGCAGACATTTCCGCGTCCAATTGGTGAACACGCCGAGGGACTGTTGCGACGTAGCGCAAACACATCCACCCGTCGTGAGGCGCGATTGCGGCGAATGCAGCGCATGGAAGAAATGCGCCAGCAGCAGTTGGAGGAGCTGAAGCGTCTCAAGACGCTTAAACGTCAAGAGATTGAATCACAGCGAGCGCTTATTGCCTCTATTGCAGGAATTGGAAGATCTAGCGCGGATAATGGGAATAAAAAAGGAACAAGAAAAGTCCTGACAGAGGAGGAGGAAGAGGAAGAGGAACTTCGTCGCTTAAAAGCCGTTTGGTCGGAAAAGGATCTAGAGGATGATTTTGACCCGAAAGAATTTGATAAGAAGATGGCAGAGCTCTTCAATGAGGAATACTATGATGAGAACAATGTGAACGAAGATGAAATAGCCTTTTTCGATGCGGAACTCGATAATCCCGAGCTGAATAGTGAAGATGATGGCGATGGTAACCATAATAACAATAAGAGTAAGGATAACGATGACGATGACGAGTATAATAATACTGTCGAGAACAAAGATGGAGATGATGTGCCAGAATTATATAATGCCAACTCCCTGGAGGAGGCCATACAAATGACATCCACAAAGTCTTCAAAGAGGGAGGAAAAATCAAGCGTGACGCCCTCTGCGGTAGATCCCATGTTGAGCGATGATCCCATGGCATTGCTGTACCCATCTGCCGCCCTTCGCGCGGCGGAGGAGGCCGACTTCGCCTCCACAAGCCGCACCCGAGTAGAGAAGATGCTCCGTCAACACCGCGGGGATGACGAGTCCCAACACAACGACTCCACCTTGCAACGCCTTGAGGCAGAGCTCAAGGAGCGGGAGTCGGAGTATTGGCAACTGCATCACGAATCGACACTGGACGGAGGTGCCATGAAGACTCGCTTCAAGTACCGCGAGGTTCCTGTCGAAGACTTTACACTTTCCGTGGAGGAAATCCTCTCCCGGGATGACCGTCAATTGAATATGATTGCCCCCATGTCCTGCTACGCGGCCTACCTCAACAACAGTGCAAACCGACGGGATAGAGCCAAGGTGGAGCGACGGCGTTTACGCGGTTTTCGTGAGTTGGGCACCACGCGCAGCTCCAGACGCTACGGGGATGTCACAAAGACTGCCCTTGTGGATCCGAACATGGACGAAGCGGCGGGACACGCGTGGGCCGAACGGGTTCGGGATGGACTGCGCCAACTCGGCGATGAGAACGATGCGAGGATGGAAACCCACTCAGGGAAGGAGAAAATGGGCACACGGAAGACGCACCGGGACGAGGTGGAGGCGGAAGGGGCGAAGAAGAAACACCGACACGAGGAGGAAACGGGGAAAGGAACGGAGAAGAGATGGCCCATGTCACATGGGAAGGGAGGCAGAGGTCGTGGTGCGGGGTACACATCGACATACCACAACAGGAATACACATCACACACAAAGTGAGCAAAGGCAACAGCAACCAAGGCATGCGGTTCGTGGGGGCCGAGGTAGGGGAGGTCGGGGACGATAAGTTGTGTGGAAGAAGGAAACAAGAATGAGGCTAACAGGAAAGAGGAGCAAAAGAAAAAAAAAGAAGTGGGGATGGTGGATGAAAGAGAGTGTTCCTTTTTCATTTTTTGTTTTTTTGGCTTCTTGAAGTCTCTCCGGTCCGAATATACATTTATTTAAAAAGGAAAAAAAAAAAAAACGATGCGGTTAATTGAGTTAATATACACGAAAACAAAACAACAAAAAAAAAACTCGTATTTTTTCTCTCCTTCTCTTTGTACGCGTCTCTGTGTGCAAATGCATGTTTTTTTTTTTTTTTTTTACTTACTCTCAAATGGTATGTCAGTCAAGTTATTTTCATGTGTTTCTGTGCCCTTTCGAGTATGACATAACTTTCCTTCTTCTTTTGAATGACGGGGTGATATCTGTATGGGTTTAATTATATTACAGATAGCATTAGATTTTATATACACTAAAGTATTCTCATAGATTCTATACACAGGTATACACAACATCTGTTATACATTAATCTATATATATATATATATATTTATTATTATTGTTTAAGAAATAAAGAAGAACACCCAGTAACCGAGAGCATTCTAGCGCGATGGCCACATCCCGCCGCTCCACCAGCTCCGTTGCGTCGGATGCGATGGACCACTTTGGCCTCACCGCCACTCGACGCCGCGCCATTCTCCCCTCCGCCGTTTCCGCGGTTTGCGGCCTCGCGCCTCTCCCCGACAGCGCGGGCAGTGAGGACCCGCGTTCCGTCGGCCTCAGCCTTTCGACGCCCCCCCAAAGCACCGCCCCGTGGACCGCCACGCCCCCCCGCGCCGCCTCCGTCGATTTGGTTTGGGGCGACCCGACGGAGACGCGCGCGCCGCCGCCGACCGTCGCCAAACGCACGGCGCCGCGCCCGTCCTCCCCGTCGCGCGTTCGGCGGCGCCTTTCGCTGCGTGAGGGGCGCGCGGCGTCGTTGGAGCCGGCGACCGCCTCTCGGGGCGCCATTCCCGCGCGGGACGGCCGCGCCTGGCCGAGTCCGCGCACGCCGCTTTGGGCCGACCTCGACGCGGCGGAGGACACCCCGAGCCGGACGTCCTCCGCGCAGGACGGGGCGCGGGCCGAGGCGTGGGCGGTGCGGACGCGACGATTCTTTGAGGAGATCGATAAGCGATCACTCCTCGTGCGGACGGCGGAGGAGGGAAACACAGACACACATGGAAAAGGGGGGGAAAGGGAAAGGGACGCTATGGAAGAGAGTGTGGGAGGAAGTGCAGAATAGCTACAAGTGGGAATGCGGTGGCTTTTTTTTTTGTTTTTTTTTTGTTTTGCGTTTGTGTGTGTGTTTTATTTGTATAGACTAGTGCAGAAAATTTACATAGAGTGAGACAGAAATGGAATACGAACAAACGAAAAGGAAAGTAGAGGTGGGTTTTTTGTTTTGTTTCGTTTTTTCGTCAGACCGTGCCATACAGAATTGTGTTCTCATGAAGCCAACAAAAGAAGTACATTTGGATATTTGCATCTGTCCTTTTTTTGATTGTACCCCTTTTTTGTTGTTGTTGTTTTCGTGAGCCATGTTCCCTTCATTTGTCGTTGGTTGTGTTTAGTTAGACATTTTTTTTTCTCTTTTATGCATATGATTTCTTCTTTTGTATACATAATTTCCGTTGGCTCTTTATCGCTATTTATTTTCTTTTCCATTTGTTTTTTTCTCTTTTTTTTTTCTTTCCGAAAACAGAGGGAAGCAAAACCCCCCAAAAAAAAAAAAATAGTAAAGCAATCAACAAGAAAACACCCACCACTGCTCTCTTTGGTGGGTGTTCATTGTTGTGTCAAGTGTGTTTCCCAGTTGGGTGTGTGATTCTGTTGCGGTTGCGAATGAGCTCTTCGCCCCTTCTCGCTTTACTTCTCGTACTTTTTGTATTCAGCGGAACCATGACATCTGCGGACGACCAATCCCCACACGCCCACTTGGAAATGCTGGAGGTGAGTGATCTGAAACAGATGCTGCACGAAAAAGGAGAGCTCTCCCCCACACTACGCACCAAGCGAGAACTCATTCACGCCCTCATTGAGATCGAGAAGAGAGAGGAGCTTATGGCAAAACTTCGCCCTAACGAAGGAGGAGCCAAGACGCACATTCTCCGCGTGGAGTATTGCTCCGGTTGAGGATACCGGCGGCACTTCGAGGAGGTCGCAGAACACCTCCGTCGTCGATTGCCGCCAACAACCAAAGCACAACAGCCACCACTAAAAATTGTTGGGGAATTTCACCCCGCAGGACTCCTCCGGGAGACACTTGGGACACTCTGTTCCATTGGGTTTGTCATTGCGTTAATGCTTTCTCTCGGCGCGTCGTATATAACTATTCTCCCACCTCAGGTCTCGGCGTGGGTGGAGCAGAGACGCGGAATGATTATTGCCGCCGCATTTCTTATGAATATCGCCGGTAATGCGGCTCGTCAAACGGGTGCTTTTGAGGTATATCTGGATGATGAACTCATCTTCTCAAAGCTAGAACGCGGTGTTGTGCCGTCCGCCTCCGCGCTCGCACAGCTTGTTCTCGAAAAGATCATTCACGCACAGAGCAGTTAAGTCAATGGGAGATGGAAGCTACGGTATGCATTAATAAGAGAACAAAAAGAAAAGAGGTACGAACCCGGGGTAGAGAGCAATGAATCAAGTAAGAAAAAAGAAAAAAAATATTTGAATGGAAAACAAAAAAAAAATGATACATATATATACCCGTATTCCATCTTTTTCATTCAACGTTCTGAATCTTCTTATTCGTCTGGCTGTTACGAATTCTCTATTTTACGCATTTAACTCTTTCCTTTTTAGCTGTAATCCACGTCCACAAAAACCCAACCGAAAAAAGGAGTCGATACTCTGTGGAAGTCTATCCGTGTGTTGTTTCTTCTTTTTTATGACGAAGCGGCGGACAAACCTCGCGGCGCCTCCCTTCTGAATTTTATTACAATACATACAATATCCTATTATCAACACTACCCTATCGACAACCTTTTCTTTTTTGGTCTAATGCAGATAATATTCACTATGCATGGAAGACAATAATGTTCTAGGAAAAGATAAAAGTCAAAAAATGAGGAAACAGGAAAGGTTGCGGTGGTGGTGGTAGGGGCAGATAACACATGCATATGATGGATACGGGAAAAAGGATCAGACAGAAAGAAAATGCCAAAGTAGGGGAAAATCATGAGGAGAAGAAAGGACAAAGGAATTGATACTGAGGAGGCGAAATCATTAGCTGGAAACACAAATATGAAGGAACACTACGAAATGCAGAAAAGTATATATATATATATATATATATGTATATATACATATATGTATATATACTATTCTGTGATGCACAGATGTCGTTGTATTTGTCTTTACTTAGCGTCAAGGCGGCTGTGCGATTGATTTTTTTTTTGCACTTTACAGCAACGGTCGTGCTCCATCTATCATAACAACGAGATGAATATAAAGGAAAAACGTAATACGAAAAGAAAAAAAAGAAAAAATCTTCCGAATAGTGAGTTTTTTGTTCTTGTTTTGTTCAAACTTTAATACGTCTGTTAAATTCTTTTAATGAGCATTCTCATTCGTACTTATGTCTGTATTTCTACTTTGTTTTGCTTATTTTTTTGATTCGTTATTGTACTTTTTTTTTTATGTATAGCTTCCGCAACTACTGACAGGTTATAAACTTTTTCTTTCTTGGAAAAAAGAGCTTAATACCTCAACCTGCCCACATAACAGCAACAAAAAAGATCATCTTTTCTTTAAGCACCAAAGTGGTTTTTCAATTTCACCAATAAGTAGAAACTCAAATACAACAAACGTAGGGGCCAAACACAAAAAAAATATATATATATACATATATATACATATATATTCTCCTGAAAAGCATGACAGGTCCACCATGTATCCTCGGCGGCACTATTCCCATAACAATGACGACGATGCGGGGAATTGTTTCTTTTCTATTCTTTTTGCTTCTCTTGTTTGCACTTTACTCAGCATACACTATTCGTTTATACTCCATTCAAGAGTACGGTATGATTATTCACGAGTTCGACCCGTGGTTCAACTT
>JASANV010001302.1:0-18190 GCA_030849715.1 Trypanosoma mega | reverse complement strand
CCAGCGTCGTGGCCTTCTGCGTCCCCTTCTTCATGACGCAGTCGAATGCAAACTCGGCGATTTCCCCCTGTTTACGCAATCCGCAGCCCCCCATGCGCACCGGGAGGGCCGCAATCGTGCGGGCTCGCTCGTCAATCGGGCAGCCCGCGAGCGTGTTGAGGCTCACGTGGACCTGCCGGTCGAACCACTCCGCCGCGGCCTTGGTGTGCCGGTACTCGTGCGTGCGCAGGAGGTGCGTGATGCGTGGCCACGCCGCCTGCGCCAGGAGCTTCCATCGCGTCTGCGCGCGCAGCTCGTTGGAGCTGATCGCATCAAACAGGCGCTGCGTGTCCTTGGCGCGCTTGTCCACAAACGCGCGAATGCGGGCATCCGCCCCGACATACCCCACCGCCGACCGGTTGGGGTTAAACCTGTGCGGACGGCCATCGTGCGAGGCGTCCACCTCCCACTCTGGGGCCGCGCTTTCCGACGGGTGGTCCGCGTAGTATGCCGCGTCCAGGGCCCGAATGGCCGCCTCCTCCTCGTCCTCGGTGATCCCCGCAGGGTGCACCATAGGGGTCATACCTGTAATTGGTGGTGCGTCCAATAGAAGCGGTGCCGCGGATGGGTCATTTACCGAGTGCGACCCCTCCCTCCACGGTCCAGTGGGGGGGGGTGTTTCCGAGGGCACTTCATGCACGCTCGGGTCCGAGTTCGGGACCCGCTCCGAGGCCACGGGGCGGTCCATAATCAGCCGCCCACCCACCGTCATCGAGGCGGGGGACGGGGTGTCCGAGATCTCGCGCACGCTCGGGTCCGAGTTTGGGACCACCACATGGTGATCCGTCACGTTGTGCCCCCCACGCTCCAACGAGGGGGACGGGGTGGCCCACGAGACCTCACGCACGCTCGGGTCCGAGTTTGGAATCAGCAATGGTTCCGCGGTGGGCCAGGAGTCCTCGCTCCCACCGAGCACCAGCTGTGTGCCCGACATTCTGTCGAACCGTGGGTCGTCCGCCAGGATAATCTCCTGATACCTCAGCGGCATCCCACGCAGTGGTGGGGGAGGGGTGAACGAAAACGGCGCCTCGTATGGCTGTCCCAGGCGTATCGTCTCCGTCGCCTGGCCCGCCCCTCCCACAGGGGACGTGGCCTGTGCTGGCGACGCTTGGCGCCAGGCATAGGGGAACAAAAAGGTGTGCTCCGCCTCCTCCGTATCAGCCTCCTGTACCGATTCCACAGGCATAGTCTCGGAACAACCTGCGAGAGGCAGACCTAGAAGCGGTTGCCCTTCCACTGCCATTGTAGAGGGCATGGCCGGGTCCACGTCGGGATGGTCACGATCCATTATGTACCGCAACCGCGACTCTTGTGGCATGTCCGTTGGTGGTTGGGGGGAGGACGACGCGCCGATTGGGGGACCTGGGTGTCCTCCGCCGCCGCTGTCCATGTGCCCACTTTCGTAACGACCCCTGGTAGAGGGTGTGTCTGCCCTTGCCGGGCTCACCGAGTGCACCGAGGGGTCCGAATTGGGGACCACCTCGGGCTCCTCATTCTCGTTAAGCAGCCTAACCGGAGATACCGGTCGTGGCGGTCGGGGCTTGTCCGAGGCGTGCGTGTCACCTGGGCGAATGGTGCGGCGCCCGCGGATGGGAGGGGGAAGAGATATCGCCTCACCTGTCGTCTGCCGCGCTGCCTCCTCGTTCTCGTCAAGCGAGACCACGCTGCGACGCTCAGACGTGCCCCCTGTGGGGTGCATATGCGGTGGTGGTGCCGTCTCCTCGTCCACCCCGTCGGGGCCTAACGGGTCCCCAATGTCGATGCCACACCCGAGGATCACCGCGAACCGCGGGGTGGGCTGGGGGTAATCGGCCTCCCCTGTCGGGTCCAGGACAATGGCCTTGTCCACATTCATGCGGACCCCCACGTCCTGGAGCTTTGCCACTATGGTGTCCACCGCGCGCCGCAGCATGTGCGGGGGGGACACAATCACCACGTCATCCAAATACGCCGTAATCGTGGCGGCGGGAAAGGCGTTATCCACATGGCGCAGCGCGGCCATGGTCCCCAGCGCGTAGAGAAAGGGTCCCAGAACCATGCCCTGACGAACCCCGCGTGTCGACTTCCACGCGCCGACGAGCTCGCCATACTTGTACAGGCCAATATGGCCCGGATCAGCGAGGAGCGCGCGCACCAGGCGCTTCATGGGTGCCCACTTGGGGTCCCCATACAGGGTGCGAAGAATGGCCGCCCGACTCACCGAGTTGTACGCATTCGAGCCGTCGATGCATGCCATGCTCTGGGTGCGTTCCCGCTCACGCAGGGTCTCGTAGACCCGACAAAACGCCACCTCGGTGCTCTTGCCCACCCCATATTGGAGCTCCCCACACATGGCCTCCATGTGGGGCTTGACCAACGCGAGAGCCGCGTGCGAGGCCATCTTGGCCCACGCGCTCTCCGCGCCAATGGGGCGGTACTTGCCATTGGCCTTGGTGAACACCGTCAGGGCCGATGCCCGCAGGCGGTAGGCGACGGTAGGGTCCATGACCCCATTCAAAATGTCCGTGACCATCGCGGTGAGCTCCTCAAGCAGGAGCGGGTCATGGGTGAGGGGGACGAGCAGCTCCCGCGTCCACCCGTCCAACCCCGGTGCGGACCCGCGCCCGAGGCGTTGGTTCACGATCTTCCGCAGATCCTTGGACTCGAGCCGGATGCGACTCGTGTCCTCCGCGAGCTGCGGGAACGTCAGGGTATCCTCCTGCGGGTGGAGCACCGTGAGGGCCTGCTCCAGGTCCGCCGTCAGCTCCGCCGGCGTCGACGTGGACTCGGTCACGATGCGCGCCGCCTTGCCCACGGCCCCCAAGGTGCACAGGGTTTCCACCTTGTTGCGCATCCACGGGGTGATCCCACCCCCACCCCCGCCACTGGGTCTGGGTGTAGACGGGGTGGCGTTTGCCCCTGGTGCGGTGGATCCCATCCAGTTCGTCGTCGTCTCCTCCACCGTGTCCTCCTCCAGGTCATCGTCGTCGTTGTTGTCATTCTCGGTGTCGGCGTCTTCTTCGCCATCCTGATGGTGGACCCCTCGTGGGGGTGGGTGTGTGCGTGCGCCAAACACCCCGTCCGGCACCCCAAACACGGTGGAGGTGGGCGTAGTGTGGGTAAAGTACGCGCCGTCATACTCGGTGCCGCGTGTCCCGTTCTCGTACTCGACGTCCCACTCCTCTACCGACTCCTTGTCCGAGTCCCTGTCCAGGTCCTCGTGGGCCGTGGTGGTGGTAGTGGTAGTGGTAGTAGGGGGAGGTTGACAGCTCCTCTCGTCGGTCCCCCCCTCTTGGGGCTCCGCCGGCCCACTCAAGGCCTCTTCCAGGGCCGCGCATTGTCGCTCCATGTCCGTCTGTCCGCGGTGCCCCTGGCCTTGCCGACCACGGGCACACCGTTGGTGTGCGGGTTTGGTGTCCCGCCGCTTGGGTGGGGGCCTAGCCATGTGCTGGCGCACCAAATCCAGCACCAGCACCTGTCGTCGGCAGCGCTCCCTGGGTTCCGACGCGTTGTACNCGGGTGGCCGGGTTGCGGCGGAGCCAGGGTTCCACCTGGTGCAGGGGGATCTTGGCCTGGAGCCGCGCATTGTCCGCCTCGAGCGCGAGCAGGGACGCCGAGACCATCTCCTGGGACGCCGAAGCTGGTGTCATGCCCGACACGGGCTCCACCGGCCACGCTGGGTGGATGCGGGGGGCCCCATTTGTGGTGTGGGTTGACGTACCCCCTGCTCCTGCAACCAAAGGTGGCACCCCGAGTGTGGTGGCCTCGGGCGGTGGGGGAATGTGCCCCGTGGAGGGAATGGGGGCCTGCTCCCCCCCCACACAAGCCGAGGTGGTGGTTGGCTGCCGTTGCGACGGTGCGGGGGTGCGCGTCCACTGGTCCCGCCTTTTCTGGGCACACTTTGCCTTGTGGGCATTGTGCTGCCCCCGTTTACGGCTCAGAATGTCCCCACAGCTGGGGCACACCATGATCCCGTTGCGTTCCAAATGGTCCGTGGCAATGGCCTTTCGCTCACTGACAGAGTGCTGTCCATGGAGGTGGCGCTTCACCTCGCGGAGGCGACTCTTGCGTGTGCCGTGCGCCGCCATGGCGATAAAGTCCACCTCATGCCGGCACCCCTGGACGGGGCATTCAAAAATGTCCGGCACGAGCTCCGACCGGTGGTTAAAGGCGCCGTCCTCGTCCTCCTGCGAGAGGGGAGGAACCGGAGCCATCCCGGGTGGGTGCGACCCTTGTCCCGCCCCAGAGTGGGGGACATTATCATCATCCACCATGTCATTGTCCTCCCCCTCCGACTCATCCAACGCTTCCGTATCGTCCGTCGTGGAGGAGGGGGTCGTCTGTGCCGTGTGGGCGGGTCGTCGCGTGGCCAGGAGCACCGAACTGTCCGTACTGCAGGGTGTGCCCATGGCCCGTGGGCGGGGACCCACAGCTGTGCCCTGGCTGGTCCTGTCGGTTGTCCCGCTAAACGACACAAACGTCACCCGCGGGCGTGAGCGATTGGTTTGGGAAGAAGACGCTAGAGGGGTGGCCACCGCAGTGTTTGGTGGTCCACTTGCTCCTCCTCCTCCGCCACCAACCTGGGTGGTGACGTCTTCCCCAATATTGAGGGTCGTGCGCGCCGCGAGGGGTGGTGTGACCTCCTCATTCTCGTCCCCCTCCTCCCACGGCGGACGCCACAGCTTCTGGCGCTGCAGCGGTGGCTGCGCCGACGTTTGGGTGGTCGACGTAGCCTGTGGGGGACCCGCTGCCTCCTCGTCCACGTCCTCCGAGTCCGGCTCACCGGATGCCTGTGGTGGGGGTGGTGGGAGAGAACCACGATTCGATGGCGGTGCCTGGGATCCCCTCCCCCTGGCCCCGCGACCCCCACGACCCCCACGACCGCCGCGTGCGCTGGTGGAGCGCGTGCGCCTGTTCGTGGAGCCTCCCCTCCCGCGAGCCGACGCCGGTGCCGAGGACACCTGCACCAGTGGGGGCAGACTCCGATCCTCCGCCGTCGCCTGGCTACACACACGACGGTGGCTCAGCTGGAGGCGCGGGTCCAGGTGAATGACCTCATTGCACCTGTCACAGACTGTGAGGTACGCGTCCTCCAACAGTCGCTGTGTCAATAGAAGGTGGCGCTCCAGGTGGTTGGGGTGCGCCTGGTTCATGTGGTGGTGGAATTCGAATACACGGTTATCCTCCGCCACCACGGCGGCGTCGTACATGCATTCCGGCATGGGGCACACAAACGGCGGGACCCCATTGGTGATCAACAGGCCAGATCGAAGTCTGTACTCTGGAACAGGTGGCGGGGTGGGCAGCGTGGTCAGAGGTATGTTAGTCTCGTCAACCTCCTGGTTGGCGGTGGTGTTATGAAGGGCCTCCCGGCCAACTTGCACCGCCAGGAGCGTCTGCCGACGTTCGGAAATGTCCGTCTCCTGTGGTGTGTCCCTGTTTGTAGTTATAGGGGTGGTGGTGGTGGTGGGGATTGGACGTTTGGTGCACTCCCTGCGGTGCATGAGGGTATGCAGGGTGGAGGAGCTGATCACCAAGGCGCAGTCCTCACAGCAACGCAACCCGAGCGTTTCCCAATGTGCCAGGGGGACACCGCGTCGTTCCTCGTCACTGTGGGCGCGGTTCACGTGTGTGCGGACAATAGAGAGCTTGTCTCGCACATTCGACATGTCCGGTTGAAACGTGCATCCCGTCACGGGGCACACAAAGTTTGCGCCAATGAGGCGATCCCCAATTGCCGCCGAGAAGCCCTGTGGGGCGATATACGGTCGTCGAGCCGCTTCTGATGTTTCTGCCTCCTGGGGAGGTACCTCCTCCGTGGCCACGAGGGTCCCCTCCAAAGCTGCTGGGGGTGTGTGGTTTTGTGGTGCTACTACGGCTTGTGGTAGTGGTAGTGGTGCGTCATTCTCCACGACGACCACTGGTTCATTATTGCCATCATCCTCATCGACGACGACCACCTCCACCACCCCATCATCTATTAGAGGTGGTGGTGGATCCTCTGTGGTGGGTGGGGTGCTGCTCGCCTTGGGACCACCAAAGGGCCTCCTGCCGCGATGGTCCATGGCAGTGGAAACGAGTATCAGCGCATGCGACGATTCACTCTCCTGCTGCTCCACATCCGACGACGTGGGAGGCCGCTGGCTTGGGCGTTCCTGCTGCTGTAATTGGTGGAGTGGGGGGTACTCGCTCTCGCTGCGAACGAGGTCCTCGTCCGCGTACCCGTGCTCCTCGTTTTCGTTGCGCGAGTGGTACGAGGCCGTCTCACTCAGTTCCTCGTCCTCCTGTCTGTAGTACAGGCACAGCATCACCTTGGACGGGTCCACCCCGCCATGTATGCGGGTCTTGGTGACCCCGTCATACTTGTCCCAGATCCTGTTTCTGTCCGAGGAGACTGGGGTAAACGCGGCCACGTGGGTAGGGCTGGTGGCCGCCACCAAACCTGTAAGGGTGTACGTGGCACTCCCGTTGCCGTAAGGGAGCATCACCTCCATGGGAATCTTGTCCACCCCCATGGGGACCCCATCCCACTGCCCAAACTCGAGGGCCACGGCGTCTCCAAAGATGTAGGAGGACACCTTGGTCACCGTCTTGGGCGGGTGCACGCCCCCACGCTCGGCGAATCCGTGGCACATTTTCCCCAGTATGTCCTCCCGGACGCAGTACCTCGACTGCAGTGCGGCGTTGGAAAATGGAACCGGACCACGCTTGTCCGGGTGGAATGTGATGAGCGCGACACGCTGCTCGTCCTGCGGTTGCGGTTGCGGTTGTAGGGTGGTTGTGGTGGAGCCTTGGGAGTTGTCGTCCACCACAATCACGAGGCTTCGCTCGGGTGGGATTTCGGACATTCCACACACCGTACACATGTGCGTGACCGTCTTGGTCGATATAAACAATTGTCGTACCGTCTGGTCCTTGTCAATCAGTATCTCCAGCGCTGTTGCCGGGGCCACCGGCATGGGTGTCTGCAGCGCATGGATGAGCTCCTCCGTGTGCCGGGGCGTGGGCGTGGTGTACACGCGCCGTACCAAGGGTGAAAAGAACTTCTCCTCTGGCAGACACGAGAGGAGGGTGACCACCGCGGTCAGCGAACATGACGGCCCAAACTGACAAATGGTGTGATTTGTCGTCACGTGGTGCATGTAGGGGTAGCACCGACCCTGATCCGGGTGCGCTTTGCGGCAGTGTTCCAACACGTCTGCCTCGTTGAAGCGCGAAAAGGCGCACACCGGACAATGGTGCTTCCTTGCACGGGAGAAGCACGCCCCTTTGTAATATTGTATCGTTGACAGGGCTCGTCCAAATTCATAATACTTATGAAGGACGGCCCGTCGTTCAAGGTCAAAGGCCAGTTCGTCAAACGAACGTGGCCTCTCGGTAGAAGCATTGCTTTTGCTTCTACCGGTGTTGTGTTGTTGTTGTGTTTGTTGTTGTGGTGAGAGGGAGAAACGTACTCTGTTCGGTGAGACCGATCCCTGTCGACCACGTTGGGGTGTATTCTGTCGAGAATACATGGTTTAGTTGTTGTTGTTGTTGTTTTGTGTTCGTCCTCGTCGTTCGGGTGAACGATTAACGGACGAGATAAGCTCCCGGATGGAAGCCGAGGCCACGTCTACAATGTCGCGTAGACGCCGTTCTGCCTCTTTTGCCAGCTGTCGAGAATCTTTTTCCTCCTGTGGCATAGTTGTGTGTTGGTGTGTCTCTTCTGGTCAGTAGAGACTTGCGCTGTGGGGGTAGTTGTAGTGTGGCGTGCACGGCCGCCTCAACGCGGTGCCAGGGTCCAGTACCTCTTATTGAGGGAAGCCAAGAGCTAGCAGTCGCACCTACGGTGCGTCTAAAGGCTTTTGGTGTCGGCAAGCTGATCAGTTGTAGCGCCATGTTTGGGAGGTCACGAACAAAACGATTAGCAGAACCACCCCGCAGCTACCCGTGCCGGCGTGTAGTGCCTTCACACGCACTGAAGACTCATTTCGGACTGCTTGTCCATCTGCGCGGTGATGTGGAGCGGAATCCGGGGCCCATTTCGCGAGCAGCTCAGTGGAATGTAGGAGGGCTCTGGCAAGCCGAAAGGATCCAGTTGGAGAAGTGGCCGAAGAGGGAGACGATTGCGTGGTCTTTCCCAGCTGAGGCGTACTTTTCTGTGCCTCAACACGAGAGTTTTTAACTCTCTAGACGAACCCTGCGCAACACCCCCTGAACATCCGAAAGGAGACATCATACCTCCTTTGGAGGACCAAAACGAGTCCCACCACCCCCTCATTTTATGGTGTCAAACTCCCCCTCTGCTTCCGCTTGCTCTCGGACTAGGGTATTGGAAAAGGGGAAGTGCCGTCTATTAAGGAAGCGCAGTCGCTCGCCTTCAGCCCTGGACCCGAAGGGTCTGATCCCCATTGCCGCTTCTCGGAGATCAGATCTACAAAACCACACGGAGGGTGTGAGGCAGCGTAGAAAGAAATCTGCATCCTATGTTGGCGCTACACGTGTAGCGGAAGTATGGCTACATTGACAACAACAAAATTTGGACATTTTTTACGCGTTAATCCTGTTGAATTGATCAAAAAAAAAAAGGTCAAGTTAGCAATTTTCCTACGCTAGTTGGAAACATAAGCATTAGCAGATTCCCTGTTGTTGTCACCGATTCGGTTTTCACTCAATAAATAAACAAAAAAAAACAAATTGACGAAAAAGTTTCAACATTAAGTAACGCAAATCAACAAACTCCAAACGCCCTACAAGAGTACAAATATATACCTATATATAGGTTTCTAGCTGTAAAGAAACAAATGATTGCAAAAAAAAAGCTAATACGAGAGAGAAAGCGAGAAAAATAAATAAATGAGAACACATAAATAGACGAAAAACACACAATACACTCTTATAAGCGTGATTCGTACATATCGTCAGGAAGAAAAAAAGACTGAGAAATGGACAAAAAACTAGTTTTTTTTTTTAAATGAAAGCCTCCCACCCCCAAAAAAGAAATTATTTATCCCGAATTTACGAAATGACAACCTAAGTAACTCTCTTTACCAAAAACAAAAATGCCGCCTTTTTGTAGATAAAGGGGTAGAGAAAGGGGGAAAAAATGAAATGAAACGCTTCAGATTGCGGAATAGATTCGACCATAACCTCAATGAGGGAAACGTATTTTATGTGTGTATACAGAAATATAGAAAAAGCAGAGTGGGGTAAAAAAAAATTTCTTAGTACCTCCAAAAACAAAACAAGAATTAGATGAAAATTTCCCAAGTACACATTGTTTGTAGCAGCCCATGGTAAAAGTGTGTACATTCAACAGTACAAAAATCAAACCAAAACAGTTTTTTGCTTTTCTTTACAGTCACAATATATCATAAAAAAAAAGCATACAAAAAAGATTATTAAGTATAGTGAAGAGCTCTTTTCTTGTGGAACTCAGGCTTGCAGTGAAAATGCTCTTTTTTTATCCATAACCAGAAGGTCGCATAAATCGTCCAAAGTGATCTCGTGTGAGGTAAACGACTCTTGCAGTGGTGGCGCATGAGGTGTAGTAGCCCATATACCTCAGGTGATTTTCTATAGAGCTCGGCAAAGTGATGTTGTTACTGCATGAACTGTCCTCCACTGCTTCCAGCACCTCACAATTCTCCCCCTTGACGTACTCACATTTCTTGTACGATCGAGTCTTGGTGCCATGGTACCAAATTTCCCCCCCAATGTGCACAAAGCCCATATCCACTGTCGTAGTATGGGGTACAATGTCATAGCCCTGCACCAGCCGGTATGCCTTGTTGCCTGTTGCACAAAATATACGAGTGAACCAGTTCGCATACTCCTTGTTCCCCACACGAGGTGATCCAAAAGTGTACAACTCAATTTTTGGTTTTACATCTCCATGGTAATCCATCATGGCGAGGTCTCCGGCGGCCAATGTCGCAATCGCACCTCCCAAGCTGTGGCCTGTAACAAGAATATTGTATGTTGGGTGCTCCTTCGCGAGTTCCTTGATGTCCTCCAGTAGCTGGTCCTTTATCGAGAAGTATGAATTAAGAAATCCACGATGCGTCTTGCATCCACGGCAAAAGTCCGGCGAATTTTCAATCATGGTGAAGTCAAGATTGTTCATCCAGTTCTGAGTATTACTTGAGCCACGAAAAACAGCCACAATAAAATCTCCAGCGACGCCTGTGTAGCCTTGCGTACCGTAGGAGCTGCTCGAAATTACGCGCTTGGGTTTAAACGATGCGAGGTGGGTGCAGCTGGAGCATGTCCGGTTTGTGATATCCTCCTCTGCGCAGTATGCTGCCTTGGAAAGGAAGAGAGCTGCCTTGCCCATTCGAGGTGTGTACTCCCCGTCAGCTCTCCATCCACAAACGAGAACAATACTCATGAGAGCCGCAAAATGGTATAGGCGAAATGCCATGACAAACATTCCTTCCCTTTACTTGTACTGCAAGGCAATCGCGCTATTTCTCTCTATATATATCCTTGTTTATCGGTAGATGAGAGAGAGATGAAGAAATAAGGGATGGATATTAAACATTAGAAAGATAACAGCGTCTATGTGGAACCGCACTTGCAAAGGGGTGTGCACACCAACAAAAAGTTTACACCTCCAAGAGAAAAAAAAAATTAAAGCATAATAACGTATCTGATATGTAAATTCTGTATTTCTATGACTGAGATCACTATCTCTGGAACACTAATTGCAGTGATTGTTTTTCCATGCTGTTCATGTCTTGTTTAAAGAACAATCTTTTTGTGCCACCGCTGCTATATTTTCTAAAAACCGAATTTAAGAAGGTGCCCACCCAAAACATTACTACTGTAGAAAGCGACAAAAAGTGTACCGTAAGTGGTTACTTTTGAAGAAAGACCCAGAAATCTTAATGACAACAAAAACAGTGAAGAAAAAAAAGATACAGAAGAAATTCTTCAAATCAACGAGTATACAAACGATAAAGTACAAATTTCAATTCGGTACAGACATTCTTTTCATTACAAACATTTTTTGCACAAAAAAAGTCACCTTAGGTCATAACGTTTTTTGTCAAGCAAGAAAATACGTATTTTAATAAACGAAATGCTAATTATGAGTAAAAAAGTATTTTATCAGATGCAATTCTATTTCAAATCGTAGACGGAAAGCTAAATGTAAACTCCCAAGAAAATATAACATTACTTCTATAGATAAAAAAAAAAACGGAAATTCTCTTCATGATACGAGTATACACGTTTGCATACTTCAGGAGCGAATGAGCAAAATCATAAACACACGACTCATGCTAAAGCACATAAACGTACGTTTGGGATAGCAGTCACAAAAAAAGAAAAAAACACTGAGGAAATTTAACTGTCACACAGCTTGTAGAACTCGAGATACTTCTGTGTGAATCCCGAGGAACGACCGCCCAACAGAAGTCTGTCGAAGCGCAAAATAGGAAACCGTGCTTTTCCGCAGCATCAAATAATTATGTCCATTCCATTAAAAAGGACATACACCCAGAAAGATGAGCCAAACAAAAAAAATTATTTCACGTACCCCATCCTACAAAACCGTGCGGTGAGACTAATCGATCAGAAACATCAACTCATTCACGAACTCTTTAATTGGCGTAGTGAGGAATCGCCTCGCCACTCCTCGCAGCCTCAAAGCAGGGGACCCCAATGACGAACAGCATGCAGTCGCTCCTGAAGAAATCCAACGCGACACCATCGCTTACATTACCTCATGAATTAGCGGTTCTACCTGCGCCGGTATCTCTGCCAAGAGCGCCGACATCCTCCATCGAAAAAGAAAAACTCAGGCCAATCGGATGTAGACAAAGAGGAACCGCATCACTGACCTGTGGCTATCAAATAGAACGTATTGCTATGGAACTTGGCGTACAACTTCTCATTAGAAACCGTACAAGACCTCAAAATCGTTGTATAGCAGAAGTGAAAGTCTTTGCCGATCCGCGTTACCTACCAAGTGGTATATAAAAAAAATTAATGGCCCCGCAAACATTACAGGCGGTAATCTTAGGCATTGGTGTGATCTCAATTTTGTGCTCGTGTGCCAATGGCGTGTGAGAATTACTTTCACTCATCTTGGGATATGGTGTCGTGGAGCCCAACAACAAAGTGAAAAAAAAAGCAAAGAAATACACCAAACCCCATTCAAACTTTTGGTTATAAATAACGGAAACCGTTGAACAAGTTATGAGACGACGTCATTAGAGAGTCTATAGTAAAAAAAAAATATTATGCACAACTGGCACACATCATGAAAAACGTCTTGGAGAAAAACAGACCTGTTCCGAAATACGATCTCTTCGAACGCAAAAAGAAGGCAATGCATTGGTATAGTTCATAACGCATGTTTCACCGAGCTTTTTGTTGTTGTTTGCGGTGCACATAGGGTTCCTGAAAATAACACAAACCCAAAAAGCAAATGGTGCAAAAAACAAAGCGCAAAAAGGGAAACAAAAAACAAGTACTCCTACCTGCATTCAATGTCCAGTATCTCCGAGAGAGTTCTCGCTAAAAGTCCTCAAAAGCAGCATTGCCTCCACAGACTGGTAACAAAAAGGGGCGATTAAGCACTTTGCTTTCCTGATTTGCTTTGAAACTTTATTTATCGTAATAAAAACATCAAAGTGCACATGTGGAGAGGAGACGCGTTCACCCACACAGAGATACTCTGAGGAACGAGTAAAAGACTTTGGAACTCTGTCGCTTGGACAAAAACATTTCACGCCCACGCTGCTTCTTCGAATAAAAAAAGAACAAAAAAAAGCATGAATACAAAAGACACAAACTCACGCAACATGATTAAGTACTCCTTCAGATGATTGGATTTGATCCACCAGGCTCGCGTGGCATTAATAAATTTTGATTTCATCGAATACTCTCAGAAACTTTTGGACCAAAAGAAAAAAAAATCGAGAGTTGGAGTTTTCATACCCTTTTTGTCATACATTGCACAACAGATTCTGTAACTTTTTTCAAACCAAAGTTCCTTTGCAACCCATGGGTCAATCAAACCAAAGCGAATGCTACAAATTGTATAGATTACCAAAGAAAATGCCGACAATTTTCTTGAAGTAAAAAATGTATACAGTCCCCACTACTTTTGGGAGCACTGAGGCCAAATTCACAGAGAAAACACCGCCTCATGACCTCCAACACAAAAAAACACTAAATACAGCAAATGAAAACATTTTCCTTGTGGATCCCCCCCAAAAAGGAACTCACTGCCTGTTCTGCAGCTCAACAAAACCATTAAAAAGGGTTATCAAACACCTTCATCCAGCGCCACCTGCGGAGCCAAAACCGCTTTTTTTTTCCCACAAACTTTGACTGTGGGAGAAATCGCTTTTACCAAGAGAAACAAAAAAGAAATACTGTGAAGTGTTGAATTGACTACGTGCTGGGTAGTCAAAATGTCCATACGACGTCAGCTCACACGCAAAGAGCTCATTAATATCGACAGAAGACCATACACGCATGTGTAGAAAAACAATTCAAAAAGACCCCAATCGGCAGTGAGAATGGCGGGAAAAGGAAATATATATATATATATATATATAATGAGAGAGTAAAAAATAATTATTTCCCCGCGACAAATAATACGAGCGAACAATCACCAGAGACTCGAAACTTCCACGCGTATTGGGAATATAAACACCCTGTAATGAGGCATACCGAAAGTCGCCAGACAAAACAGAAACTCAGCTTTGTAAAAAAAAAAAACGACAGAAGGTAGAATTTCAGTTTAATAAATAGAAACTAAAATGCTCATCTTTCTCTGCTGAATTCATGCAGCCAAAACACCATTTGCGCTCGTCCATATCCGTGTGATGACAAGAAACGTTCTCGTGCTCACCGCCTGCAACACGTTGGATTTCGCATAAGTGGTGTAAAACTCAAGTGAACCTGCTACATTGCCAAAGACTCGTCAAATGACGAGCTATGCGTGAAAACAGCTTCTTAGAGAGAAGTCTGACAGATTGTTTATCAAAATAGCGAAAGAACTCTGTCGCCCATGTTTTCTTTTTATCCGAAAAACCTTTCCCAGCACCTCTTCACACTGTAGAAGAAACGATCAATTCAGTCAAATAGAGCTCTAGCTCCCTTCTTATTGCTCCACTTTTTTTTTTGTTTGAGCCTCTTCACATAAGCTGCACTACTTTAAATTCTTACCAGGAGAACAAGAGCAGGAAAGAGAAAGTGTTCCAGTCAGATAAGGTTTCATTACCTCATTAAAGCCCTTAAAATGGTGCATCTCAGTCGCATTTCCACCTATCGGGTAGTCATCTCCCCTTTTCACATGCAGCACTTCACACACAAAAAAAACAAGCCACATAGAGAACCTTTGGTAGCACGAGCCTTCTCTTCATGAATCAAGAAAAAAAAATTTAGGCGCATCAAAAAAAAGCACAAATCATGATATTCACCTCAAACAAATGCACACAACGAATGCCAAAACGTACTGCGTGAAAAAGCAAGTACCACGCTGCGACACACGAGTAGTGTATTTATGTGCGAGAACACCTATCCTATACGCAAAGAAGAAAATTAAAAAAAAATCGAAAAGATCAACTATCATCCGTACAAAAAACATAGAAACCATTTCAGAACGCAACGCAAAAACAACAATCACTCAACGCAAAGTTAAAAAGAAAAAAGACAAAATACGGAAAGTAAAAACTAGAAAAAAAAAGTAAAACATTTTTCCCAAGCACAGACAAAGGTATATATATATATATATATATATATATATATATGAGTATTTACAGATTATGAGGACAACATGATACCTCTTTGTGTGAGTCATGCTTCACGTTGCCTTTCCTCTGTTTTAATTTTCCTCACACTTGAGTGGAGTAAATATATATATATATATCAAAAGAAAGAGCAAAAGTATATAAAAAAACAAATGGTGAAATGAAGAGTGGGATTTTAGAATGAAATAATAATAATAATTATTGCTTTACGTTCATGCAAGTGTGTGCATTGCAGAAGTAAACAGAAGAATCAGAAGAAGCAAAACGGCGTGAAAACTGAACAACTGGGTTGCACTACTGTCAGTGGATTTGAAACTTTCTGACAGAGTGGAAAGGCCACCCTGGTTCCGTTCCTTAGCTTCCTCCACTGATTGGTTGACAATGCTTTCAACATCGTCTGCCGACTTTTCAATCTCTGGGATCGCAGCTTCAAAAGCGGTGATGTTGGCTGAAATGACTTTCGCCCTTAGAACTGCCTCCATGGCTGCATCGGAGTGTTCTTTTGCATGTTCAACTGTTGTCGAGGTTCGCACGGCGGTTACTGCGCGTCCAGCAGTTTCTTGCTCTTGCGCAATGGCGTTCCGTACTTCTTGTACCGCAGAAAGCCTTTCCTCAACCGCTTTGCTTGTTTCTTGAATAAAGATTAGTCTCTCGTTTAACTCAACACGCACATGTTGCGGAGCACCCCTATAGAGATTCTTCATTTTTATAATGGACTTGTTTACTCTCTTCGTATGCTCCAATACCGCATCGTAATTCTGTCTCGTCTGGTTATACCACGTGTTGACTTTGGTTAGCCGTGCTCATGCATTATGCGAGCACAAGCGTGTCGCAGAGAAATAATGAATTAAACAAATTATATATATATATATATATATATATATATATATATATATATATATATGGTGGTGTGAAGATGGTGGTTTTGCCTATTTAAAATATTTCTTTCTTCTTTCATGTTTTTTCCTGTTTTATGATTTCAACATAGGTCCACGCCTCGACTTGATATAAAGTTCGAGTTCACGGGAAAAGTTTTTAAAAACAGAAAGGAAGCAAAAAATGTCGGACATCTTGGCACTCGCGGAGAAATGCCTTTCGGGAGAGGCACTCCAAATTTTTCAGCAATCGTGGAAGATTGCTACGGATACCAAGGACAATTCTTCCATTGAGGATCTCCAGAAGACCGTCTTGAAGGCGTCTGTAAGCCGCGTACGCACAAGTTTTTCAGAAGCCAACCGCACGATGGAGACGAGCAACAAGGATGTGGATCTGAAAGAGCACCTGCTCCTTCAACAAGAGCTGGCTCGCTTTCCTTGGAAAGCCGAGTTGGCGGTCGCACGCAGCTTTTGGTCGCGGGTATACGCCATAACAGAAAATGGCGAGGAACGCGAGGCCTCAAAAAGAAACTTTATCTCCAAGGCAAAAATAGGTCGTCTTACACCAACTGAGGTTTTGGTGGGTCAGTACTTATATTTTGTAGAGGACCAAGAACAAGGTGTGGCGTATTTACGCCAGCTTTTGTTTAACTGTTCCGCAAGACAGCGGATACAGTTCCACAATTGGGGGATTTTCCTCCAATTTGATATGTGCACGCAAAGCACGTACGGTGCCCGTGTGGCACAACTGGAGTGCCCCTTGTTTCCGGATCATCCGGACTTTGTGGAGTTCAATGCACGACTGTTGGATGGGAGCAGGGTTGCTTCGTTGCACGGTGGAGGAGGTGGTTCCACCACCAACAACGACATGAGGGCAGAGATGGAGAAACTCTACGACCTACACAGAGATGACCCTGAATGCACCGGAGGCGGCTACACGGAGCCCATTTATGATGCCCATGGGCATCAAATTGCCGTCATGGATATGGGCAATGCGCAACAGGAGCTGCACCACCTCAAATACATGGTGGCACAACTGCTCCAATCCAACCAGCGGCACCAGAAACAAACACCCTTTACCACTGCTCCCACTAAGGAAGTGCGTGGACGCCGTGCCCCATACAGGGGAGGAGGTGGTTCTCTTCCATTTATGAGGATGGAGGACATGGATCACCAACCTTCATCCCGACACCCAAAAAACGAGAACCTCCCGTTGGAAAAACAACCACCCCAGTAACACTAAAGCCAGCGGGAGGAGGAAAAGAGGTTGCGTGGCTCTATGAAGGGGGGGACCTTGCCGATGGCAAAACTTCAAATCTGGAGTTGGACAAGATCCTACAGCGGTATTTACCGGAACAATCGGTACTTCCCTGTGATACACTCCCACGAATGACAGCGGCTCGGGCAAAGTAAGTGGAGAAGCGTTTTCCAAGAAGAGAGGGTGAACGCCTCTTTTTCCCCCTCTTTATTCGCCACCATTGGATTGCGGGAGTACTGGAACGGATAAAGGTGACGGAAGGGAGTGCGACGACACACCTCACATTTTACGACTCGGCACCATCCCCACTTGTGCAGCGGGACCTCGTACAGGAGATAAAATCTTGGTGGCCGAACGTAAAAATTTTTGAAGGGAAATGGTTTAGGCAAGAGCGCTATAGCGAGGATTGCGGGATCTTCGTGGTAGCACTGTTCTTTGCCAAACATCTACGGGTGCGCGTACGACACCCTAAGAAACTGCCGCAACGACTTCGACCCTACCTGCACAAGGTGCTGGAGCAAGGCGAGGATAAAACTACCTTCCTTTCCGTCATGCGGAGCATGCTCCTTGATAGAAGAGTCATGACTGACACAAAGAAGGACGAAGAGATCCACGGCGGCGGCCGTCGAGGTGCTACTAGACCTACTACTACCACCGCCACAACGACGGCCCCAACAACAGGAAGAACAAGTGAAGAGGACATGATGCAAGCGTACACGCAAGTGGCAACAGAGCTGCGTAGGCGCCAGCTGGGGTACATGTGGATAGCGAGTGCACTGGCCAATCTGGCTGAGGGCACACAACGGTCACTCGATGTGACGTGCGTCGCGATGCGCGCGCACCGCTATCGGTTCACTTCTTCCCAACCACACGACATGGCGGACGCCATCATGCGGCTGGGATTTCCCGTGTTCGCACTTGGACGCGCCAACCACGGAGACCGACGACACGACAGTCTACTCTCGATGAATGGTAATGGTGGTGGCAGCACACGCGAGACGCATTACCCCCTTTGCCCAGCGCTGTTTGTACAGTCTGGCACACGACGGGGTCTACCGCCGGTCATTCAGGCTGGCACGCGTCGGGACAATGGGGACCCGTTGCCGGAGCGACGGTTTTTGCTCGGCGCAAAGTTTGAAGGCTCGATCAACAAAAAGAAGGGAGCTATCAAAGGTTTTTATTCCCCGACAAAAAACCCAAAGGAGGCGGTGATCGGTCTGTACCTGCCTACAGACCGAGCCAACTGGCCCGAGTTCCCGGC
The DNA here is from genome assembly GCA_030849715.1 of Trypanosoma mega. NCBI lineage: Eukaryota > Euglenozoa > Kinetoplastea > Trypanosomatida > Trypanosomatidae > Trypanosoma > Trypanosoma mega. Next base: position 28 of record JASANV010001302.1, on the reverse strand, counting down.
TTTGAACGGCACGGTGATGTACCGAAAA
>JASANV010001301.1:0-18134 GCA_030849715.1 Trypanosoma mega | reverse complement strand
AGAAACTTGCACGGAAAAGCTATTAAGTAGCAGATCGGAGCCCTCCAAGGCTCCTGTGAATACAAATGCTGTGAAATCAGAGCTTGCGTACTGCGATGATGCAAAAATGGATAAAGTTTTACAGAGTCGGCTCTCCGGGATATATCCAAATAATGAAATAGAAGTTGGAAAGACTTTGCCAGGATCAGTTTTACATTACTCGTCTTCCAATGCGGAAAGTAATTTCAAGGGAAATACACGAACTAAAGAGAAAATTTCTGCTTCTCTTACCTCATTTCTTGAGGATTTGCTGCTGTGCTCGCTAAGGAATGTTATTCATAAGGAAGTAACTCCTTTTATTACCAGGGAATTGACGAATCACGCCGTCGATTCCTTGTGTAGTGGCACCGAGAAGAAGTTAAATGATAAGCGCAGTGAACATTACCACACCTGCCACTTGCACTACGAAAGTAATAAGAAGGAGGTCGCAGAAAATAATAAACCACGTGTTGCCTCTCCTGCCGTAGATGCGATGAATAAGACTCTGGCAGCTGATGTTCGAAAGGGTGCACAAGGAGGTTTCTGTGAAATTTTTGCTATAAGTAAGCGTTTGGGCTGTTCCATAAGGGTATATGACGAAGATGGAAAATTGATTCGTTGCGCAAATGAGAAAAGTGCCGGTGAAGTAATAAAGCTGATGTATATTAAATGTTCAAGTGATAAAGGTGTAAATTATCACTATGAAACTCTGGATAAAAAAAGAGATTATCACTGTTCACTTGATAACTTGAATGACGATTGCCTCTATGTTGCTCTCTTGGAGAGCATGTCGGAAGAGAAGGCGTTGGAGAACGGATTGGACAGTGTCTCGAGCTTCAGGGAATGCACCGCCAAGGAAATCGACCATGGGGGTGCCCAATTTGGTACCATTGTACATCACACAATCGAATTGTGTAAGTACAATAAAAGTGCACACCTTCAAGGAGGCAATCCGATTTTGCTGGCTGGAGGCGTCATTTCTTGGTTTATTGTACGATCGAATATTTCCAATTGTGTTAATTATCTTGTAGATAATTTCACGGACAATCAGTTAGTTGAGAAGCTAAACATGATGTTCAATTCAGCAAGTGATCAAATTATTGATAAATTTCCAATTTCAGAGTGTCGAAAAAAAAGATGTAAAGAAATTGCTGCGGAGGAGAACCGAAGTTTCATAGAATTTGCTAGAGGAGATCTTATGGATAAGGCCGTTGAAAAAACCACCGGCTGTCTCAAAAGTGCGCCAACTGAAAAGGAAACAGATCCGAAAGGAGTAAAATCAGAAAACACGACTATATCATCAAAGGAAAAAATGAAAATTGAACGCAATATGAGAAAAATAGAGGATAGACGTAACAAATTGGACGAAACGTTCAAACGAGAAAAGAAAGAGAACAGACCAAGAACAAAAAACAGGGAAGATAAAATTAACAGTAAAAAAAGAGTAAATGATCTCTTAAGGGAACATGAAGAGAAAATGAACCATTTGGATACAAAAAAGGAAAATTTAGAGCAACAACTAGAGCGTGGAATTGTACACAACTCGGAAGAGATATGGCAAAGTGTAAACGCTTCTATAAGAGCTAATAAAACAACGGAGGTAACGGAAAACGTTTGTGAGGTAATCGGTGATATGTCACAAAAAAAGTCTGACCCTTCAAATGACGACATGGTGGAAAAATCATTTCGCTACACTTACCGTTATTCTCTTCGGGGCATTTATCTCGCATGCACAGGTAGTTCCATAACGCAATCTATGACACGTCTTTCCAGAATGGTTGGCACTGATCAGCTCTACGAATATACTCCTGATTGGGTGAAAAACGTCTTTTATACCTCTACCAATGGTTTGACTATTATTTACAAAAAAATCAGGTCAAAACTAAAAAAGAAAAAATCTGAATAATTCTAAATCGCCACCACCACCAATGGAAATAATTCAAAAGTGTCCTAGAATATCTTTAACCCAGTTATATTTATCTTATTGAAGTGGCCTTACTTTTCATACGCTTAAGTAGCTTTAGACACTCATGTACGTGTCTGACGTATTGAAAAATGAAACTATTATCTACACTCAGTTGGCCTTAAAACACTAACACCTTCATATGTAAACAACATTTAATTTTTGTTTTGTTAATCGTTACAATGTTCAATTCAGTTCATTACAACTTCTTCATTTACAAATAAACCTGTCCATACAATCTATGCGACGTGTGCGCGGGGCGTTTCTTGTGTGACACGGCACTGACCACTATACAAAATACAAAGAGTCTTGGAAAAATAAAATGATTTGTTTTTACGAAATGATCGCGGTAAATGTGTGCGTGCAGATGAGATCAGTTTTTGGTTTTAAAATTTTTTTTACGAACAATAGTGGACAAAGTCTCTCTTTTTTTTTTTCTCTGCGCTGGTTGTGTCCGCGGCCCCTTGTTGGGACTGACGGCGGAAAGCCCTCTGCTTCGCTTTTTTACCATTTTTTGTATTTTTTTTCTTTTGTGCAATCCATTTTTCTGCGGCACACGCCGTGTCTTCATTCATTTGTTTTTGGAAACTTGTGAAAAGAATGTGCGCAAGGGGGAAAACCTACCTGAGTATACCTTCCGGAATCCTTTTTATCTGTTTCTAATTTTTTCCTTTTTCTTTTCTCTTGCTTGTCAGTTTCTTCTTGCGTTAAAGCCGAATACATCGACTTTTAAAAAAGGGCGTTTTTAAAACAATTTTTCCATCCCACCCACCCCTACGCCCTTCCACGCGGCGGGGTTTTTATGGGAAGAAAGATTCCGGGAACCCCCCTTTCGTAAGTGATTGACTAACAAAAACTATTGTTTCAGCTATGCGCATGTGTTTGTTAACCCCCCGTGTGTTGTTTATATAATTGATGAAACCAACGCAGCCTGTCTGTGAACCGTGCAATTACTTCCAAAGAATAATTCTTTTCTATTCCCTTCTCTTTTCTTATTATTATGTTCTTTACTCCTTTAGGTAGTTGCTTAGGGAACTCGGTTCTCACCCGTACGCGCATATTCTGTTTTTTTTTTTGTGCCAAATTGGTGTCTCTCCTCCAACCGCTGTTGTGCTTAGCCGCACCCTTTGGGTCAATGCGTGTCGCCTTTTGTCGTTTTCTTCACTTATTCAAATAAATTATGTCATGCTTTTATTCATTTATATTAAATAATGGCGTTAGGAATAACAAACGACAAGCGCAAAATATCACCCACCTTCACCACAAATAATAATACAAAAAAAAAATGGAAAAGTTTATCTTAAGAATTTTAAATTTCCCCCTTTTAATCCCAAAATTATTTTTGTCGTGTTGTTTTTCCCAACCCATGAAAGAAAGGCTTGGATTCCTTCTTTTCCATGGGTCAGAGGTGATTTTTTGGCGCAATATATTCTCTTTATGAGTATTTCACGTGCACACACTGAGGGTGCGAACATGCGGCTGCGTGCGTTCACTAAACGATTTGGTTTATGTTCTTCCCTTTTCTTATTTGTTTTTTTTAGTGAAGTGACATTCTCTTGATTCGTAAAGTCCGCTTTCCGCGTGTGTTTGCGACGCCGCTCTGCCCGTTCTATTCGGATCGCATCACGGAGCGCGTTTCATTGCTTTGCTGCATTGGCGCGTTGCGCGTGCGAGCGTTTCGGTGACTTTCAGAGTGTACTCTTTGTTGCGCCGATTTTGTGTGTGAGGCGAGCTTTTTTTTTTTTACTTTATTTCCCCAACGCATGGCGGAGTTGGTTGGGGTGAGGCACGCCGTGCCTTTTTTTGATGCTGGGAATGGTTTGCGTATTTGAGCAATTTCGCTCATTCGTGTGTGACGTTGCGAGATGTATTCTCATTCTGTCATTTCTCGTGCAACTCCTCGCGTTTTGGCTCGCTATCAAGCAAATGGACTCTTTGTACTGCAGACTATTTGATGTGCGTTTTGTGGCCGGCGCGTGAAAGCGGGAGTTTCTTAGACGGTGTTTTCTTGCATTTTTTTTTTTGTTTTGCTTTACTCTTTTTCTTTTTCTTTCTTTGTATTATCTTGTCTTTGCGTACTGTTTTGCGTATGGAGATAGTATAGGCTAAGTGGGGTAAGTATAGGGTCGTGATGCTAATGAGTGCTAAGCTTTTTTTTATTTCTTTTTTTTCGTATTCAAGAAAAACAGAGAAAAGGGCAAAAAAATGCACGTTAATACAAAACTTTTGTAATTTTTTTTTTTGTTTTACAATTAAAAAAAAAACTATTTAAATTTTAGTACTTTAAAAGCGAAAAATTACTTAAAAAGGAGACAAAGTAACAATTTTTTTGTGGAAGAAATAATTAAGAAGTGCTTTTTAAGCTCATGATTATATACAAAGGTACAGTTTTCTGAGAATGTCAAAGAACATTGACGCTTTCCATAAAATGTTTCTTTGAGATTTGAGCATTGAAGCCTTTTTAAGAGTCTCTTTTTTATATGTATTGTTAACTAATCATTCAAAAAGATGGTTTATAAATTAAAGAGAAGAATAAAAGTGATTAGAAAAAGGGTAAAGTATATTTCATAAGGGGACACCTGTCTGCCTAATGTGGTTTGGTGCCAAGGTACTAGAACGTACTAGAGACGACAATAATAAAAGATCCTGCAGCTCAAATAATTAATATATTTAATGGGAAAATTTTTTCTTTTTCAAAAAAAAGAAAAATGTATGAACTTCGCTGGAATTTGACAATGAGTTTTGGGTATGTGTTATTTGAGAAGATGATTCTAAAAAAATGTCCTTATATATATTTTTTTTTTGCCAAAAAAAAAAATGCCTACATAGTAACAAATGTAGTAGAAATATACCACATTATATGCGAAAGTTCAAGCACAAGAGGTTGTTATTTTCTTCTTTAAGAAGTTTGAATTATTTTTTGCAATTACACCTTATCACTTTTCATTAAGCAATATGTAGAAAAAAAGAATTAAAGTTAAACTTTTTTTTTTTTTTTTGCAAGGAGATATCCACGATACTTATTCAAATTTAAAAATACACCGAATTCAAGATAAAGTTTAGTAGTTCACTTTTTACTTAAATCTTTGTGAAGTTACGCCAAGTTTTGTCACTAACAATGTTAAAAATTTAGTTGAGCATATAATTTACGTTGCATATTTTGTACAAAAGTCTTAATTATGTAAAATTAGTTAATCAAATTACACCTTTTTATCCTCAATGTTTTTTTTTTTGAAAGTTAAGCTTTCAAACGAATAAAAAAATTACAGCCAAGTAATAAAAAAAAAATGCCTTTTTCCATGTTCAAAATGGGTTATCTTTCGCCAATGCTGATATTACTGCTTATGATGGCATCCGTTTGTATGGCGTCGCCGCAACCGAAGCACATATGCCAATATGACGAGATGAGAAAAGAAGATCCCGCTCTACGTGTGATTCAAAACCTACCCAACGATCATGAAACTGAAACTGAAACTTTAACCGTGGTATCTGACAATGACTGGCAGCCAATCAGAATTCTCGTCTCTTTCAAACAATTAAATGATACGGACCAGCATTGCAAAAGGGAGCATCAAAGAAGAAAGGATGAGTATGGCAGAGAGTACATTTGCACAAAGCATGACGTCTTAACTGTTCAACACAGAAAAGACATGAAACGCGTTGTGTATTCCGCAGTAAAGGTTCATTCCGCACGTCTTAAAGTGGTTCCAGTTAAAACGGCATTCCATTTGCCATACTTCCACACTGGTTCGTGTTCTCGACTTCTGATTTCTGATGAGCATCACAGGAAAGGAGTCCAACATACAGACATGGTTTTATATGTGTCCGCAAAATTGTTTTCCCGTGGCACAAGTTATGGATATGGTTTTCCCTGCGCTATTGATAAAGTGAGTCATCGCCCCCTTGTTGGTGGACTTTTACTGAATACAAGGCATATCATTGCAACGGACTACACTGTACGTGCTTTGACACATGAGATTGCGCACGCACTTGGCTTTGATCACGAAATTGTAAATTTAAGAAATCTTATTCAGCCGAAATTGAGTGTGAGAGGAAAAGATAAAGTGAATGAGTTTCGAGGAGAGAAAGTTATTGAAAAGGTAAAGAGACACTACAATTGTTCCTCCGCAACGGGAATGGAATTCGAAGATGAAATAAAGGTAAGCAAAAATGAGAGGATTGGATCACTTTGGGAATCACGTAATGCAAAAGACGAGTTAATGGCGGGTGTTGTGCGAAAAGGTTTTTATACATACTTAACACTCGCCTTTTTTGAAGACCTCGGGTGCTATAAAGCCGATTACAGTAAAGCGGAGCACATGGATTGGGGATACAAAGCGGGGTGTGAATTTCTTACAAAGAAGTGTATTGCAAATGGAGTGTCAAACTTTCCCACAATGTTTTGCGCAGAACCGGAGTCCAATGCACTCTTTTGCACATCAGGCAGACGAACAATGGGAAGATGTATTGGATTTATCTCAGATCAGATCATTCCATATCCATCTTACTTTCAATACTTCAGCGATAAGAAAATGACCGGTCTGTCGTACCTTTTGACGGATCAGTGCCCATACATTGAGGATGAAGAAGGAGGGGACTGCCGAAAGAATAAAGGAATGTCATTACCCGGAAAGAGTGGAGAAAGGTCGTGGTGCCTCCCGCGAACAAAGGACGAGACAAAAACTACACCGGAGGGACACAGAGGGGTGTGTGCGGAAGCAACAGAGATATCCAATGATCCAGAATACATTTTTGATGATCAAGGCGCACGAGCAGCGTGTTTGGGTAAAAACGCCCCACTTTCCGCTCCAAGTTCATTCAATGGGATGCACTTGAATTGCCCTACGTCTGAAATGTTAAGTAGCACAAACGTTGAAAGAAATGAATCTCTTCTTGTCACTGAAAATGATATGGCTGAAATTTACCAAACGCTACAGTATGTGGTCACGCAACACCGTGAAGATAGAACACAAAAGATGCCTGATGTTAAAGCACCCGAAGAAAATAATGAAGTGACACAAGAAGAGATGAAAGGAGAGATCAGTCCTGAAATGTCTGTTATGGGGAAAGAAGATAACAGTAAAGGAGAACATGCAAATGAAATTCCAAGAAGTATTGAAGAATCTGTACCTTCCGTTAATCCTGGAGAAAGTAAAAGTGATGAAATCGAAGAACCACATGTTGGTGGCACAGAAAATCATGATGTTAACCAAAAAGAACAAACTGAAGTTGAAGAACATGTAAGGGATAATGCAGAGTCACACAAAGATCAAAAAGAGGAGTTAAGTACTGAAACGCTTCCCATTGTGTCAGAAGATCAACCGAAAGAAGATCAAACGAAGAATGTCGAGAACATTGAAGAAAAAAATTCACCTTCTGTTGATTCTGAAAACAGTGTAAATAGAATGGGCGAAGGATCAAATGTTGGTGACACAGAAAAACCTGAAGGTAAACCACAAGAGGAGACTCAAGTTTCAGTTTCTGAAAAAGATAATGAGGGGACGCAAGAAGAGAAAGAAACAGAGAAACCTATTGATACGCCTGCTGTAAATCACGAGGATAAAGGTGAAGGAGAACGTGCAAATGAAATCCCAAACAGTATTGAAGAAATTGTACCTCCTGTTAATCCTGGGCAAGGTGCAAGTGAGAAAATCGAAGGGTCAGAGAATGGGGGAAACACTCATGGTGATATCATCCCAAAAGAAGAACCTAACGCTATATTACCTAAAGAGGAAAATACGGAGTCACAAGAAGAAGAAAAAAAAGTCCTACATCAAGCAACACTTTCTGATGTGCCAGATGAATGAAAGTGAAGAAATAAAGTTAGAAGAAGTTTCAAAAAATGATGAAAAGGGGAAGTTAAATGAATCAACAAAGAAATGAAAATGGGATCTGTGTCTGTAAAAATTAAAGGGGAAAATGCCTTTTTATTAACATCAAGCAAACTTCTTTTTCATTACTTTTTGCAATTAATATCAATGGAAAAAATTTCGTCAAATTAAAAAAAAAATGAATTTTTTGGAAAAAAAGAAACTCATTTTTGGAAAAAGCATCATTTTTATTGTGTAAAAAAAATATTCTTTAGGTGAATATATTTTTACATCGAAAAAAAAAGTACCAAATACAACTTTTTAATATCTTTTTTTTTTTTTGCTTACACAGAATACAGAAAAAATAACTTTTTGATAACGCATTCATGCTTTTATCATAAAAAGAACATTTTTTTTTGATTTTGAATTTTTTACTTTTTACTTTAAAATAAATTGGAGAAAGTGAGACAGTGGAGAAAAGAAAAAAAAATGTCTCTATCAAGAGTTTCATTTTATTTAAAGCTCAAAATTTTTTTTCTTGGTGATTGTTGCGTAATTCGAAATATTTTTTTTTTTCATCTCTCATTCTTTTAATATTTACTCAAAATTATCCATTTTAAAATTATAGCTACATGTTTATTTTTTTTTAAGTAACTTTTTTTTTGTTTCTTTACTTTCTTATAATTACATGAAAAGGCTTAGAGTATTACTCAAAAATAAAGTATTTCAAAAGATTGTTACAAGTAAGTCGCCCCCGTTTTTTAGAACAAAATATATGGTAGAGGATCAAAATAAACGTATTACCAAACCAAAGCCACGAAATCTTAAGTGATTTGCAATGCAATGCCCTTTTCCACTTCTAGTCAAACCATTAAATAGTTAGTTATGCGATTTGCTGTGAATGAAAGTAAATTTCAAAGAAGAACATACACACAAAAAAAAATGGAGATAATATGGTCCTTATTTGTCAGAAAAGCAATGATACTTGCTTTAAGTTCGATGGTAATGAAAAAAATAAAATGAAACGAAAAATAAGCAAAGAAACTATCGAAAAAAATAGACGGAAACAATCTTAACTGTAAAGGACTGCTCGAAATTAATTTTGGTAATAATAGAAGCAGTTTTGAACCCTTAGGTACACGAAATTTGATGTGTTATTCAATAATAAAAATCACAAATTCCATTTTCTGAAGAAATTAAAACTCTCTCTCAACTTGTTTAAACATGAAATATTTATCTCATCATTTAATCATAGCTTTTCATATATCTCAAACGCATCTTTCCAATGTACATATGAAATCGTTAGGTAAAAAATATTTTAAACTTAGAGAATATTACTGTAAAGTCTATGAAACACTACAAAATACTTCTAGAACGGAAAAAAGTTTACATTTAGGCAAAGAAGACGAATATGAATTAAATCTGTAAAATATTTTCGAATAAGTCAAAACTATTTTTAAAATATTTTACATATGTTGTCTTTTTTTTTCTAAAGCTTGAAAACAAGATAAGTTTTTTGTCTCAATAGTTCCTAAAGAAAACATTGAATACAACTCACATTGATCAAAATGTGAGCTTTTGCATATTTTTTATTTTATCTGATTTTGGGAGCTTGTGAAAAAAATGTGTCCAACAAGGAAAGCCTACCTAAGTTTATCTCCTGAATTCTTTTTTATCCTTATTCTGGTTTTTGTTTCTTCCCTTTTCTCTCCTTGTTTGTGAGCTGTCTATTGCGTTAAATGTTGCGCCTTCATTCGATTTCAAAAACAGTTGTTCTCAACATTTTCCATCCCACCCAACCCTACGTCCTTCCACGCGGCGGGGTTTCCTGGGAAGAAAGATTGCGGGAACCGCCTTTTCGTGGGTTTTTTTTTTGCAAATAAAACTATTGTTTCAGTTATGCGCATGTTTTTGTTAACCCCCTGTGTGTTCTTGTTTTTATGTATTTGATAAACGACGCAGCCCTTTCTGTAACTGTGCGATTACTTTTAATAATATGCTTCTTAATTTTTTTCCCTTCTCTTTCCTTTATTATGTTTTTCCTCAAGGTAGTCGTTAAGGAATGGAGATCATTCCTGTTGGGGCATATTCTACGGTTTAAAGTATTTTTTAATCCTTTCAACTGCGTCCGCCTCACGTTGTGATTGCGAGTGGGGGATTTAAGTTATTGTCACTTCCGAGTTTGTTTCTTCCGGAGATTTCCTTTGGCAGTGTGTCGTGCTTTGCTCTCCTTCTAATCAGCGGTGCTCGTTTTGATTGATGACTTGTTTCGCGATGCGCCAAGCGTTTTCCCATTGCTTCTCTCTTATAGCTTTGCTTGTTTTTTTGGAGCTTTGCATGTGAATCCATATTTTCTCCGTTTCACCGTTAGTGATGTGTTGCGCGTCTAGGGCGACTGTGTCTGCTGGTGCTGCGATTCGCCGGCGGCTTCGGTCGCTCGTTCCATGGTGACTCGGGGTGGCACACGTTGGTGTTCCGTTGTGCTTTTACGTATGTCGACTGACAGGGTCGTTGCCTGTATTTTCATGAATTGGGAGTTATGGAAGCGTTCCCTGCGCCTTTTTCTTCTGATTTTTGTTGTTTTACTGTCTTTTGTGATTGTGCGCCGTGGGGAGTGCTTTGTGTGGCATTCTCGTTGCGCGAACTCCGAGTGCTTACTGTTTGCAGAACGCAGACTGCTGCGCGCCATGGCGTTGATGTGTGTTTGGCATTGTTGGTACGGCGAGGGCGATATTGTGAATGCTGTGCGGCTGTGGTCGACTGGCGTCGTGTCTTTTTCTTATTTCTGATGTTTGCTTTGTGCATTTGTGTTTTAGGTGTCTGTGTGTGAATGTTTGATCTTACCTCTTCCTTTGTGAATCTGTGAGCGTGCGCTTTATCGTGTTGTATTGTTTCTTTTCTCCGCCTTTGACGTCCACACACATAATGATAACATAAAACCTATAAGCCATGCCCATGCCTAACTGCTGACGCAATGCGTTAGTTTCAATTGCCTCCGTTTTCCTTTTTTTTGGTTTCTTCACAATGTTGCTTCTTTCATCACTCATTGGTTTTGACGATGCATTGCAAGAGGACCCCGCAAAGAGGTGTAACTAAAGTGAAACTGCTATGATGGTGTTGTTTACCTTTTCAAATATGCCCATGATTCTCATGTTTGCTATGATATGGTTCTGTTACTGTCATCGCCGACGTGTTTCACTATGCGCCTTTAACGCATACTTTGATTTATTGATCCTCTACATTTGTGTGATCTTCTCATAATTATCTTTTTGGTAGTGTTCCGACTGATGATATGACTAGTTATGTTATTATGTACGTTTTTCTTTTTGTAATTTCACTCGCTATCGCCATTGGTGTCCCAATTTCTGTTGTTGCCACCGACAGAGGCATATCTGAAGGATGACGAAGAGGAGGAGCATGCTGACAGCGTGGGGGCTACGAGTGTGCCTCCATTTCCTCATGCACTAAACCAGGATGGAGAAGCACAACAAAGAGAGAACTTTGTTGTCCAAATTAAAGAACAATAAGTTGTATGGTGAGCTTCCAATCTTTTTGATTATTACACCATTTTTAAAGCGTCACATTGTATTTTGCGTAGTGCCGTTTGATGTGAACCCTGTGTGAAGAGTTTTTTCTCACCAATGACTGCTCAGGCCTGTGCTTTTTTGGATATCATTAATACGCCAGCCATACACAATGTGCTGAACAGTCTATTTAGTTTTGTTATATGTTCTCGGTTTGCGTGTATATGCGTTAAGTATGAATGAGAAGAGCAGATTATACTCTTTTAAAGGTGAGTCGCCAGAATTCGTCTTTACTTTTCAGTTTCTTACGTGTGTGTTTTTTCCCGACGAATTCCTTTTTTTTACGAGTGTTGGTAATCCCTTTGTTTCCTTTAAAACGGCTTATCATTTTTTCTTTATCTTTCTTCAGCTATGCATATGTGGTTTTGTTGTTTGCTTCTTTCAGTGCCGTTGCCTTGGTGAAATTTCGCTGTTGTGTGCTCCTGGCACAGTAGAATTTCGAAAATACGCTTACGCAATTATCTAGAAGGCACACGGGAGGACTCACTCGGAGAGCGTATCATGCCCCTAAATAAACACCCTATTCGATGTGTCCAAACACTTTCAAGGGGTCCATTCCAGGTGGAAAATGCTTACGAAACCTCAACAGACACACCAATTTTTTCTATGGTACATAAACACGACCGCAGACTGAGTGCGGCATCTTATACCACAAGGGGGTCGGTTGTCTGCAAAGGTCGCATGCTCATCTTTAGAATTCCCAGTGTATACGAAAAGGTGGAAAATGAACTCTCCCTACTGAATAAGATACTTGACACTTGAACATTCCCCATATACAAGGAATCCTGAAATTGCTAAACATTATTGTATTCAGGTACGCTGATTTGTTGTTGGGCCTTTGCTTCTACATTTGAGGTTCTAAAGGAAAGAAAATCGCGACCGTCGACCCAGCACTGCGGAACACCGTGATTTATACGGATCAAGGACGCGTTCATATACCGCACACAAAATGAGGCGTTCCACGTATGAAGGATCACTCGATAGAGTCTAATTGACTTTTTTTTCTAGGCCTGTTCAAAATCATGGATTCGTGTCCGTCGCAGATTCTCTTTGTGGAGAGGGTCTTCTGCGACTTTTATAGCCCTTTTTGTTCCAGCATTTTGATGGAACACTCTTCTTGGCGGAACATAGCATGTGCGGGATGAATGGAGCATGAGGCTTCGGTGACCGCTTCAGTCTTGACAGACTTTGGTAGTTAATGTAGGAGTGCAACACAAATGTAGCACTCTGTCTTATTGAAGCATGATCATCACCATCTTCTAACGATGGTATGGGGATGAGATGATGTACAAAGAGGGTAAAAATACTACTAGACTCCGTTCTACTTAAGGATCAAGGAGAGGAGGTTTTGCCTTCTCAGTGGATAGCACGTTGCTATTTTCTAACGAGTCGAATCCATGGTTGCGTTCAGGGGACTAAATGAACTACGCACTTAAAAGAGCGGGTGCTGCAGCTTCTACCCTATCTGAGATACGCGTGTGCGTTTGAGTAGTTGAGCAACGTGTTGAGGTTGGGATGATGAAATTTGCGGATGTATTTCCTTGATGTTGGGTTTTTCTCAAATCGCATGCATAGTATGAATGGATGTTTTTCTTTTTTGCTGTTAACTGCATTTGATTGTGCGTTTGGAGTGTGGTGTTTCCCTTTTATGCATATTGGATATAATGACGTATGTCTACCTATTTATATTGCACAAACTAGTATTTTGATTCAATGGTTTCGTTTAATTCTCGCTTTTGGTGGATAGAAAGGATGCTAATGTGCCGAATTGGTGAGTGATTCGATTCTACTTTGGATATCTCTATATATCACCATACTTGTCACAATGTTTGACATTTTGGTGAGTTTTCTGATTATTTTATATTTGTGGCTGTCCATGATTTGCTGGGTGATTGATGCTCATCAGTAGTTGGTTGCGCTTTATCCATTTGTGGCTGTTGAGTTTGGGTTGACCAAATCCATGATGTGTGGCATGTGTTTTTATTTTTTAATGGAGATTTGGTTTGTGTGATGGCATTGCGCGTTGGCTAATGTGGATGCTGTGTGTAGTTCGAAAAAAAGCACCTTTGAGGTGCACTCGATGCGCATCTGCGGGTTTTGAGCTTCTTCTAATGAAGAGGTTATTGAATCCTTACCAACCGATGGTGTGGTTACCGTTTTGTTAGACTAATAGTGAATGATTTATTTGATATTCTTAGTGCTTTCTTCTTTTTGGTTTGGAGTTGAGTTGGTTCGTCTTTCTTTCACTGCAGTGTAGGGCTTCACGTGTGTTCCATTTGTTGTTTTGATCGTTAGAGCAAAGTTTGCTTGCTGCTTTTGCTTATCACATTTCTTTTTCCTTTTTATTCCCTTTTTACCCAATGGGCCACACCGCTGCTCGCATTGTGCTTCTTTGCAGTTTGTGAAGCATACCACGTACTGCGGGGTGCGTGCCGCCAAAGTGGGCGTGGTTTTTTAAGTCTTGTGTAATTAGCGAAGAGTGAGATTTCTATTTCTTATAGTGCAGTATGATGATGATGACATGGTTTGCGTTGGAAGAGCTAACAATGTAAAAGAGTAAAGAAAATGGTGGTGAATGACACTGAGAGAGCGTGTAGTGAGATGTGTGACCACTTTTTGTTGCTTGATTTCTTATTAAGAATAAGTGAGTAAAATCAGTTGTAACCATGATCAACAAAGTATAGTGCCTTTACATGTACTTGTTTCTCTTTTTGCTTGTGTAAACTACTGGTAGTCTCTATTTTTTTATTTATTTCTCCCACTAGAAATCTTACTTTAGCTATTGAAGTTATTTTAATTCCCATTTTCACATTTTTTTCGTGTGTGTGCAATTATGCCATCCAAACAGGGAAATACTGGTGCAGGCGGTGGACATGGAGGACAGAGAAATTCGAATGAATCAAGAAGCCGCGAACGAAGAGAAAGAAAAGGTAAGAGGCTGGGACCACAGGGTGGAAGAAATGTGAGGTCGAGAGTGGAGGGAGAGAGCGTTAACTGGACACTGAATTCCCCAATACGGGGTATTCTACTTGAAGGGATTGATGCACCAGAGAGCATGAGTATAGGGGAATTTTTACAACACCATCTGGACGTTGCACTTCCGAGAGAGACCACGAACGTTACTATGGAAGCTTTTATCGATGATCCTAAGAGCTATATTAGTGATACAAAATTATTATCACATATTGAGGCTCTAATAGATTATCGAACACAGAAGAACGGATATTTAGCACTAAAAGATATACAGACCTTAAAGAAAAGAAATGTTTTTTTTTTAAAAGATTACATCCAACTTGAAGACAGGACTTCCCTCTCAGAAAGATCTATGGGAATGCTGACTTACGTTCTTAAAGCTTTAAATCCAAAGAAGTTCAACAGACCCGAGGAGTTGTTTGACTTCTACCGATTTAAGGGGACGGATAGGAATGTGATAACATCTCGCACGTCGCTGCACGGTATCCTCCGAAAGCTTGAGGGAAAGGAGAGTGATTCAGGTGAGTTTATCTTCAACATCCCTGAAGCGTGCAGTAAGGTGGCCGAAGTTGTTAAGAAAATCTTCAGCATTGAACCGGGAGACGACAAGAGTCGTATTCCACTTCCGTGCGTGGTTGGATGCTCTGGTCAGGGAAAGACGGAGCTGCTGCAACTCCTGCGTGAAAACGCGACCGTTCCCTTGAAGGAAAAAGTAGAAGACAACGTTGTGTCCACACTCAAAACTGGAAGGTTCCTTGATGCTGTTGTCAAGGGGCAGTACAAGAATGGAGATGCTAATATTGAGGAGACACAGCGACCAATTGCCCTGTTTAGCACGTTTAATCAGGATTTTGCGTTTTGTGAAGATGAGCCACCAATTGCTGCGCTTATCAACCGGCTGATGGCAGATATGACAAATAAGGAGCCTATGACAAATTTGTCCAAAGCCATAAACTTTAAACTGGAATCTTTTTTTGATTTTCTACGCACACAGTATCCAGAGAGTGTCGCAATTTTCGTGCTTGTGGATGAGCTCAGGAAAATTGAAAACACAAACCAGCGTAGGTCACTTGTAAACAATATATGTAGTGCACTTTCCCACAGTGTCAATCGTGGACTACGCATTATACCAATTGTGTCATGTCTAGACGTTGCATTCCTGCATGTAATGGTGACTACTAGATCCAAACATCCTTTGTTCAACATTCCAATTATTCCTTGTCGACCACAGGACATGCGAAAAGTGGCTGATGCGTTGTGCAAGCATGTTAAGTCACAAAAACTGTTTCAAAAAGACGAAGAGAAATCTCTCTTTGCCCTTAGGAGTGCTATCTATAATTGTGGTGGACATTTCAGAACAATGGAGATGATCGCTGAGAGAGTGGAAGAACACATAAACAAATCAAAATGCATCTCCAGTAAACAGCTTCATAATGAGGTTTTTACATTTTATGGTGACATTGACAGCTACCTCCAATTGCTTTCAAAGCACATGTTTTACCCAAATGCGAAATGGCAAGAGACGGAATTAATTGGAAAAAAGACTCTTTTTGAGTTGGGATCTCGTGGCGACTCCGCTGTTATTTACCGTGAGGTGTTTAATAATTCCAATGTGCACTTGACAATGCCAACAGGGCCTCTTTTCAAATGGTCCACAGCTGGTAAGGATTCCTCCTCCGACAAAATTGAAAGTATTCGTAAAGCGGTTGAAGAAATGAAAACACTTTTCTTTGAAAGCGTTAATTACGCTAATAAAGCTATGCAGAAGGCTATTCCCGCCGCTGAGCGGGCTGTATCTCTTTTTTGGGATTTCCATTGTGATAATCTCAGAAGTGGATCTGACGAGAAGAGACTTCGTTTCGTGGATCTTTTCAAGGAGACAGAATTTGTCAGGAACAATAAATGCGGGGTATACGCAAAGTTTTACGACTCCAATCCTCGTCACACTATTGATGACCTTCTCGTCAACGTGGAACTCGTAAAAAAGGGACTGGGAGAGAGATACCAACCTCAAAAAACAAAAACGCGTAAAGGTTTGGACAAAGCCATCCGTAATATTGAGCACGAAAACCTTCACATGGTGTACCCAGAGGTGGAGAACTCTCCTTCATTGGATGGGGCGCATAATATGCTTATGCTAAAAAATAAAGGAAATGCCGGAGCGGAGCCAATTTGTGTTGGGCTGCAGATGAAGGTGACAAAAGAATTGAATACACCGCTTAAGACCATCGCTAAGCGTGCACATGAAAGAATGAAGGAATGCCGGGCTCATGACACAAAACCTTACGTTATGATATACGCAACTGGCATAAACGCATTCAATGTAAAAAGGCAAATAAAATACCTCCCACAAGGAACAATAATCGTGACGAATAAAGGAATCCGTGGACTGCTCATGAAGTTTAGTATGACGTGGTTATTGGAGGAAGTCCTAAATAAACAGAGAAAATGAGGACCAAAAAAAGCACGAAAACACACGTGGCCGTGGTCGTTTTGGCGGCGATGAGCTGTAGGAAGGAGCCTATACAGATACTCTTAATTGCATCTCTCGGAGGTGTGTGTGCGTTCACTGCACAGAGTATATATATATATATATTTTATTTTTATTTATTTTACAGATATGAAGAAGACAAAGAAACTCTTTTATTTGTTTCCGTTTTATTGCGAAAAGATTCTTTTAGGAACTTTAGCACTGGAAAACAGAGTCCATGAGAGTTCTATGTGCGTCTTGGTACATCCACCATCTTCAATGAATTAATATTACCCTCTCTTTTTTTATTATTATTATAATTTATTTGTAGTAGCTTGCGAACAGAATGAGCGTAAAGTTAGGATACTATTATATAATAGTAGATCACTGAGCATTTACAATGCGAGGTTTTTCAATTCTTTTTTCTTTTTATCTTTATAAATGGGATACATTCGTGGGATACGGCGTCAAAGGGGGTTTATTCTTTTTGTTTATAACATTTTTTTAATTTTTATAACAGCCCGTGAAACGTTCTTCGAAGCAGTGTCTGAAAAGTTCCGGTACCCTAAACAGAAACACCTTGTAAAGTCTTCACTTGTAGGATGTATAATTGAAAACATGAATAGCACATGAGATGGTAAGTTTGTAAACATCTGTGTTATGATGGGTGCTGCTCATTTCCTTTGGCGTAATCTGACTAAAGAAACAGTATACTTTTTCTTCTTTTATATTTGTTTTTAACAAAGGTTTTTTATTGTAGATGCTAGGTGGCGAAGCCAAGTGCAGAACGCGTATTCTATTTCTTTCTTGTATCGGTACATTCTTTTTACCGTTTTTATATAGCACATGTGTCTTTATGGAACGGAGTGTTTGTAAACAGTCATCATGGAGAAACTGGGAAAGTAAAATAAGCATATATTTATATACCGTATGGATGTTTGTTGGAGTTAGGGAGAGTGATATACATTGTGCCATGCGAGACCAAAGTAATATTTACTGTTTGCCAAAATGCAGGAACAGGGGTTATAACTGTTGTCTTTTATATAGTTTTTTTGGGTTGTTGTTTGGGTTTACAAAACTTGCAGTCTGTCGTTGGAAATTAGAACTAGAAAAGCAGACACCACAAATAGGAATTTTGTAATGTTTTTAGAACTAAAATATAATTTCTTTTTTTTTTTTACATTTTTTAAATAGCGCGATCAGTTTTAGTGCGCGCGGGGTTTTTGTCGCGCGGGTTTTTGTCGCGCGTTTTTTAAATACAGCGCCCTCTTGTGGCGCGCGTTTTCAAAAGACAGCGCCCCTCTTGTGGCGCGCGT
>JASANV010001300.1:0-17763 GCA_030849715.1 Trypanosoma mega | reverse complement strand
CCGTCGCCATCGAGCCGCTCTCATTGAGGGCCATCTCATAGCTACGCTGTCCAGTTCTGATTTCTGTACCACGAAGGCATTTTCTTTGTGGCCCAATTCTCCTGCCGCATTCGTCAGTGTCCCAAACACACGCGATTCCAACTGTGGGTTTGCACGCGCAGGGAGGTGGGACATGCGATTACGCCAAGTCACACCCGTCCACAGTCATCAATGAGATCAACCATTCAATATTATCATTTATTATTGATTAACACTGCAGCGTCCCATGCAGAGGAACGTTTTGGGGTCCAAAAGGGTAAAAGATGCAACCACTTGTCCGTGGCGGCGTACGTGTTCGCCAAAGGCCTTCCATTCGCCATTCGTGTATGGAAATGATACCATCCTTTAATAATAAAAATAGAAAATAATGATTTTACATATAACCCCCTGAGGTCGCAACTGAAGCTTCAGTCAAATACAAAAAAAGAGTCAAATATATAAAAAAAAACACACACATACATGAGAATAACACACACTCAGTTTTTCTCTTCACAAGGTCATCTTGAACACCTCGCGGATACAAGCGCAAAAGGAATATATTAAATAGATTCTCATGTAAAGTACATTCTTTTTACAACCTGTTAACAAACGTGAAAGCCCATGTATGCAATTTAATATAACAAAAAAAGAAAAAGTAAATTAAAAAAAATCTATGGTATTACAAAAAAATGACTTTTTGGCTTTGATTACCTACTTTCTCTTCAAATTAAACTACCTTCTATCAAGCACAATAATTTATTAACAAACCTCCACAAGCATAGGAAAAACTAAGCAAAAAATGTGATCAGTTATTTATCCCCATTTGCACGTAAAACCAATAATTAACCATAATTCCTTGCGAAGCAATATCAAAACTCAAATGTGTAAATTTCAACAAAATCTTCGCTTATATTGTCGTATGATTCGTTATCACCGACCCCATTGTCAACTTCCAGTACTAACTTTTCGGTTGTTTTCTTGGCAGCAGATGCAATCATTGCCGTAGTCCTTTGCACTATCTTTTTGATCCTTTCACTTTCCACCACAATCTGGGAGAAAGCAGAATGAGCTAATGTCTCCTGTGCTGCCGCTGCAGCAGAGGTAGTGTTACACTTCTCAGATAGGTTTTTTGCACCACTTACACCACGATCTTGCTTCTGCATCTCTGCACGAAGACTCTCACTTACCTGTCTATGTGCTTCCGCTTCGTTTGCGGCATGATCCGATGTTACCGCGCTGTCCACAATTATGCCGAGCGACTGCTCAGCTTGTGCCACATTATTTTCCACTGACTTTCGCACATCAGATAGTGCATTCTTTTGCGCGCTTTTCATGGACTCCACATTAACACGTGCCTCACGTTCCATCACCTTTGCTTGCGTGGCGTATTCCCTTGCCTTCGTTGCCGACAGCACCGTGTTAGCTGAAGCAGCAATGGCTGTGGTCCTGTGCATTGCTATTTCAACCTTTTCTGCTTCTGTTGCCACCTCATCAAGATTGCGCTTTGCGCGCTCTTCTTTCTCTTTGACGGACACTTCGATTTGCGTAACGTTTACTGCATCTGCCTTGGCTGACTCTGCACTTGCGGTCTGCTCTGCAGTCGAAACGAGAGTTTCCGCGTCGTTCCTTTCTTTTTCAGCTTCCTGTGCCAGCTTTTCAGTCTCTTCACATTTTTGAAGAATTGCTTTGAGTGACTCCTCTGCTTGAGCTACGGTACTTGTCACAGCAATTTGCGCATCAGATGGCGCATTCTTCTGCGCGCTTTTCATGGACTCCACATTAGTCTGCGCCGCGCTTTGCCTCTCTTGTGCTTGCGTGGCGTATTCTATTGCCCTCGTCGCCGACAGCACCGTGTTAGCTGAAGCAGCAATGGCTGTGGTCCTGTGCATTGCTATTTCAACCTTTTCTGCTTCTGTTGCCACTTCATCGAGAGCTTGCTTTGCTTGCTCTTCTTTCGCTTTGGCAGTCGCGGCGATTTGCGTAACGTTTACTGCTTGCTTATCGGCTTCGTCTGCATTTGCGGTTTGTTTTTGAGTTGAAACAATACTTTCCGCATGTCTATTCCCTTCGCCAGCTTCCTGTGCCAGCTTTTCAGTCTCTTCATACTTTTGACGAATTACGTTGAGTGACTCCTCGGCAATCTGCACCTGCGTAGACAAATGTTGTTTGACGTCATTAGGTGCGGTATTTAGAGATTTTCGTATTTCGTCACAATGCTCACGTGCCCCCTCTCTCTTTTTCGAAATCTGCACGGCATATTCACCTATTTTCGTTTTAGACAGATCTGTCTCTGCAAGAGCAAGAATGGAGACAGCCTCATGCTTCGTTGTTGTGAGGCTGATCAAGTTCGCTGACAACTGCTCAAAGGAGCTCTTTATTTCGGCTTCATTTTTCTCAGCATTCGCCGCAGCCTCCATAGCCTGATCAGAGAGAACTTTTGCATCGCTCGTATCGTCATTCGAATTTTGTAACTTGCCAAGGATCTCTTCAGCAGTAGTTCTGTACACCTCCGCTTTATGTTTCGCACTTTCCACGTCCCTCACATTTTGATGAATCGCTGTTAGTAATTTTTCTGCAACAGCTACCTTTGCTAACACTTGTGCTGCACCCGAGTCCGGTACCTTGGTTTGTATGTCTTTGATAAACGCTAAAGCGTCGCGTGCCTCCTCCTCCTTCTGTGTTGTCTGGGTAACGTAATCGTTCGCTCTCGTTTGTGACGCAGCAGCTTTTGAAGACTCACTGACAGCTGTAGTCTTGTGCAAGGCCCTTTCGATCATCTCCACATCTGGGGTTATTTGATCAAGAGCGCTTTTCGCTTCTTTGTTTTTCTCTTTAGCAATCTTTTCTGCGTTTGTGGCCCCGGCCACTTGTTTTTGGGCTTCTTCATAACTGTTTGCATGTTCCACAACTGCAAGAGCGCTCTCCGCGTTCGTCTTTTGTGCCTCCGCTGCGCTCGCCAAAGCCTCCATTTCTGCCTCCTTCTGTTTCAGTGCGTTGAGCGCCGCCTGTGCAATCTGTAACTGCGCAGAAATAATCTGAGCTGCTGCATTGATTGCATCCTTTTGAGAACTTTGTATTGACGCAACGGTTGTCTCTGCCTTCTTTCGTTCCTCTGCGACCTTTGTTGCGTGCTCTCGTGCTGTTTTTGCGAATGCAGCGGTCTTTGCAGACGCAACAATGGCGACCGCCTTGTTGTTTTCAAGTAACGCAGTTTCCAAGGTATTTTTTATTTTAGTGAAAGATGCGGAGGCTGTTTGCTGCAGTGATTCAGCGGTTTTCAATGCAGCTTCGGTTTGTTCATATATTTTCCTCGCTCCATCTAAAGTTTTCTCTGCAGCAATGGAGTTCACATAACCATCGCCTTCATTTTTGGAATTAACCAATTTCGTCTTCACTTCCTGTATTCTTTTCTTTTCTTCCGTCTCTTCTTTCAGTGCCTCACACATAGTGTCTTGTTTAGTCCTCACACTTTCTCTCAGTTCATTCGAAACATCTATGAGTAATTTACCCAATTCATCCTGCGATTTTTTGGCATTACTCCTTAATGTGTTAACTTCTAGAAGATATTTAGTTATGATCGATTGTCTCTGACTGATTGTTTTAGCACCAACTCTTGCCTTTACTTCATACACTGCCACCTCGACATTGTCAGCTGCCTGTTTAGCTAGTGCAATCGCTTCGTTTGCTTGTTTCGTAAGCACATCAGCCGCCGCAGCTTTGTTTTGGGTGTTTGTAGCCACTCCTCTTAAATCTAAAAATTCTTTCAGGGTATTCCCAAATACTTTCCTTCTCGTGTCAAACTCTCCCATTATTGCTTCACGAGCCTTCTCCGCCCTTTCTACCTCCTTGAACGCCTCGTTCGCTGCTTTAACTGCTTTTGCATGTTCCTCTTCTGCTTTCTTTAACCCATCTTGTGCCTTTGTCAGAGCACTCCCAACATCATCAACACCTTGGCCAAGTTTCTTCGCATCCTCATGTTTGTCCTTTGCCCGCTTGACATCTCCAATTTGAGATGTTTGAGCGTTTCCTTGCGCCTGTTTCGCATTTTGCAGAGCTTCGATTTCAATCTTAAAGGCATCTTCCAACTCTTTTTTGATGCTCTCAACAGTCACTTGGGCACTTTGAGCTGTCACGCGACCAGAGAGAATGTCATCATTCGAAAACAGACACAGAAAGAACGAGCACACACAATGAAGAAGAAAAAGACGTAGAAACGTTTCACGAAATACTGTTCGCATTTTATGGAATAAAGTGTAAAGAAGAAAAGAATCACTTAACCTTACAAAAAAAAAAGGTAAGGAAATTATAGGTGCAAATAATTTTAAAAAGCACTTTCGAAAGGAAAAACACGTCCTATGACTCCCGGTCCTCCTTAAAGCTCTGTTATGAAAAAAGACAAAGATAAGGTGAAGAAGAGGAGAAAGGAAAATAAGGTCTAAAATATGTCAAGCGTATAGTTACAGTTTTGGTTACTTCTAACATAGAGTTAACATCATACAGAAAGTATTTGCGTCTCGTTCCTTTTTAGGTCTAACGCTTTATTTCTTCCCAATATATTAAGCCTACCAAGTGAACAAAGTTTCATGAATCCCTAATCCACTGAAGTCCCGCCGCAAAGCAGGCTTTTGTAGTGGACAGGTTGGCAAAATGAAAATATAAAAAAAAGAAAGAGATTTTGCTGAAAATTATCGCTTACCCTCTAAATGAACCCCCAGCCAAATACAGAAAAAAGAGTAAGAGAGGAGTAAAAGTTTAAAAAATTCACTAAGAATGGGAATCAATATTCAGAGAAAAATAAGGCTTCTAACACACTACGTTTCCCTCTTCAGAAGCTTTCAATGAAAGGAAAAGTAAACAGTAAGAAGGTAATCATATATAGTAAATAAACAAGCATACTCATAGGATTCTCATGTAATCAGCTTCTCTCATACCAAGTGCAAAAAAAGAAATAATAACTTTCAAATGTATAAACACAGAACACAAAATACGGTTCAATAAGAACAATAAGAAAATAAAATCGGGTCTTATAGGTGAAAGCACAGAAAATGTTGATAAAAAGGATCAAAAAGGAGAAAAACTATCAAAGATGTAAAAGAACAATCAAAATACACAAAAACGTTTTCCTTTATTGTTCACACCCATCCTCAGTTTATGTTGCGTGTTTTAACATTGTAAAGTCAGGATTCATCTTTTTTCATTTTTTTAAAATTTACCATGACTATTCTTGCGTACTCACATTTGCATCTTAAGTTTAAAACTGCGAGAATAAAAAAATTTCACTGTATAGATGCGTTTAACGTTTTGGCGCAGTAAAAAAACACATCTAACTCGATTTTTTTTTTTTTTTTAGCTCGACATCAACAAAAGAGCACAAATAGGACTATGTGCTGTAAAGAAAAAATTTTAAAGTTTCTATGTTTTCTTAAATGTATCTTCGGTAATATCTACTCTTTTCTGTATTTTTTTTTATCCTAACCGTTGCTCTTCCTCCTTCTGTGTACTTAAATTTGAATCGCATTTTTTGCTTTCTCGTGAATCTTGATTACGTTATGAGTTTTTGAATGAGAAAGTGAGTGTTTTCTTTTCCCCGTTATTTATTTTTTTAAAGACAAAAAAAATCAATAAAGCGCTGCAAGATAAAATAGAAACAAACGATCCAAGAAGAAAAAAGAATCTCTTCTATTGGAGAAAAAAAAAAAATATTTACCAAACGGCACTAAACTTTTCAAATGGCAAAGAGAAAAATTCAAAAAAGCATCGATTTTATTAGGAGCCTGTGAAGAGAGTGTGATTTAAGGGAAAGATTTTACTCTCGTTTCCCTGTATAATTGGGATCCTCGAATTGCTATAAAACGTTTTTCTTTTTTTTTTTCCCCCTTTTACTCCTTTAACCTATTCTCCCTTCAAGGTGAAATATTTTTAGATTCCTTCCGTATTTCCAATTTTTCCACACCACCTACTCCTACACACACACCGCGACGGGAGTTTTCTGGGGAAAAATAAAATCTGAGAACCGCCCTTTCGTGAGTCATGAATGAAACATCCACCCATCTACCTCCATTTTTCCTTGTTTATGATTTTTTTAATTTCTCTTTGAAAGGGCATTCGGAAAACAATATGTTGTAAACAAAACTCTATTGATTGGTTTTCACAATTCGAAAACAATATTATTTCCCTTCCTACTTTCCCTTCTCTCAATCTCGAGTGATTTCCAGACAGAATCCAGACTGTTAGAACATAATATGTGAAAAAAAAATGCACACAAATAGAGCAGAAAGTGTAAAAAGGAACCAAGACACCTTTTTTATGAGAGCAGTAATCTGTGGGAAAAATCCATCAGCTCCAAATTCATAATAATTTACTAAAGAAAAAGGCAAAAATAACTTTTTCCTCACGCTTTCCACGACAACCTTTCGCCAGTGTAAGACCCCTTCTCCTTGCCGCTGCGAGTCAGACCTTTTTCGCGCGGCAAACCGTCTGCCGGATTGCCTTCCAAGTGAAAATAGTGGCATGAGACCACAGCATCTTTTGACGCAGTAGCTCCCCCACCGCCCTTCATGCTGCTATTAAAGGTCGGTATTTTGTGTGGTCTTTTCGTGCCACCCCAACCACTGTTGCGTTACCAATGTAAATTTGGATGCAGTACGGAATACGGAATTCAAACGAGTGGATGGCTAGTTGCGCGGCTCGCGCCTCGGCTTCTGAAACCATTGGGCCATATATCTGCCCAAACAAATCCCACAAAAAAAACATCAAGTGAGCTCAAAATGAGTTCGAAACACTTTGCGAAGTGTCAAGTCAGGAGATAATGCGGCATTTCCAGATACAGAGGACACCGCACAGCCGCTAAAGCCCTTAGGAATGCCCGCCCCCTCTCCGTCAAGAAAGAGGCATTGGCGCACGCAGCAGCATACATAATGGAAAAGGAAATGGGCATAATGATGTTACCGGTTTTGGGGAAACACAACGACCCAATAGAGTTTCGCAGAAGCATAGTGCGATACCTCTGTCTGATATGTGGCAGTGATAAACAAAAGCACCAACTTCACAGCATTAATTTGAAGTATTTGCAAAAAATTTGTAAATAAGTTGTGTCTCCAGCATGAGTTTTTTTTTTTTAACGAGAGGAACAATATTTAAAGAGAATATGGTGCTACGCAGAGCACATTCGTCAAAGACAGCCACACCACATGAGGTGCGGACCATACTTTTGCAATAGATTCAAGTTGGAGCTTTGAATTAAGCCAAAGGGCGTAGTCACACGAATGAAGCTAGAAAGAGACGGATGGATGAAGTATGGTGAAATACCATTAAAAATAGTCCAAGCAGCACACTTAATAGTAGAGAACCTCATGTGCGGTTATCCACCGCGGATGCGGAGATCTTGATCCGAGCAGCAATCATTCGACTGGCATCAAAATTCGAAATGAGAGGATGGGTAACTCCGTTCTACGTAGTGGAATGGGGGCCAACAGGGCTTTGTGGAAGATTTATTGCGCAGCCAAAGGCCCAGAATGACAACGATGAGTATGAAGCCGATGCCCCACTGTGCCGCATATGGTTGTGCTCAAGAGTCTGGTTCGTCCCAACCGCTACCTTATTTCACTTGAAAGCATCGTTTGTTTAAGTGGAATTTCCCAAAAATATGAGAAAGTTTTTGCGGTGCCAAACCGAAGATGGGCGGCTAGCAGAGCTTATTCGCTCACCTAAAGGGCGCCAATGTGCCCTAAATTGGTGCATACCATCGCACGGGGTAATGACAGGTGATCCCGCGGTGCTGGACGAAGATTAAAGAGCTCCAGAAGATATTTGCATAGATGTATGGATTGATAAAATCCGCACCAGCGGGGCGACAAAAAAAGGTGCGGCAATGAGGTGCCTGTATTAATAGAAGTTTGTAAAAATGAAACGGGACGTTTAGCGATTTTGACGAACTCGTCATGGAGCACGACTTCCTTGGTGTCCGTTTTAGCCATCAATCAGACACAGTATTGTTGGCAGAGAGAACGGTACACATGCTAAAGAAATTGCCAGACTTGGGCAGCATGCCGATACGGGAGTTGGAGTCTGTTGCATCACGGATGCTTGGTGCCGCAGAGGTTCGGCAAGAATCTCTCTCTATTAATACTATTTCTTGCTCAAAATGGTTAGACGGCGATTGTCGCATCTTAACCGAGGCATCGGGAATGAAAAGAATTCCTCAGCGCTGTCTAAAATAACTATAGAAATAGGAGGGGAATGGTTGAGGAAGCTCATGGCAAACACAGCAATTGCCCCCAAGAGAGTGCATCCATCCGCGGCGGTACTCGACACGGATGCGTCACCACAAGAATGGGATGTCATCCTGTTTTTGCGCCGCTGTCCGCTATGATGTCATAGCACGGGACCCGATGGGGATCTACCTTGGACGTTCATGGAAGAGCCCCCCAATCCGGGATGATGGCATCCGTGTCGGTATCATGCGGAGTGAAATTCTCCTTTTGTAGGAGTGCGACTTCTCCCCACCGGCTTGCCGCGACCCATGCCAGCAGAATCGATATTTAGTCTCGCTCTTTATACACCATTGCGATGATAGGGTCTGACTCCCATTGAAGCATCGGATGCGCCTCTCTTGTAGTGGAGAAGGCACCATTTTATTTAGTATAATTGGTTCATTTTTTTCTGCATGTTGCGCAGTTGGCTTCACTTAATACGTGAAAGAGAAATGACTCACTCTTCCTCATTTGAAGCACGTGAAGTTTGTGGTGGAGAACTTTCTCTTCATTTTCGATGGAAGAAAAAAAAGCTTTCTCTATTTAGTCTTCAGCGAGAGCTTCCTGTAAAAGCTTTCGCCTGAACTCATGGAGGTCTACCTTTCCTGTCGTGCCAGGAAGTAGCAGGTGCTCGCGTGTGGGAAAGTGAATTTGCTCCTCGATTTTGTACGGACTTGTGTGAATCTCTTTTCCTTGGGCAAAGTAACAAATCCACCTCGCAAAAAGGCATCACAACTTCGGTAATAAAAAAGATTTTTTCTTGAGGAAAGCAAAAGCATTCTCAAGCTCTGCCAAGAATGACGCCTCCGTTGCCAGCCGCAAATATTTCAGAGCTGTGTAACATTTACAAAATATGCTCTTGAAAGGGATTTTGAGAAATCCTTGGTGCAGATCTACCTGTGGCAAATGTAGAACAACTTCCTCCTGCGAGATTTGTAGAGAGAGATTCATACCTTTCCGTGTCTCTTGAAAAAAGGGCATGATCCTTTTTGTGCTTGACTTGTTGGAGAATATTTTTTATCTTCGCGGATAACTTAATCATTTTCTCGTTTTAAACGTTTGTCCTTGCCAATTTCTTTAAACAATTGCTTGTAGTTTGCTACACTTGATTCTAGAATGTGCACATTGTTGTTTGTTTACTGTAAATTTGCTTCCAGCTGTGCCTTCTCTTGAAGCACAGAGGCATTTTGTCGGTTTATAGTTGCATGCCGCTGACTCACCACCTCTTGTTTCTGGTTTAACGCTTCCTGTTGTTGCTGGAGTTGATCTTCATTAAATAGATACTTTTGTGGCAGATTAAATACTGTCTGTGTAGCAATTATTGATGTTGGTGCAAAGCAGACCGCTACATATTTTTTTTTCACCTTCCTTCCTCTAAAGATTTACCAAAAGATCGACTTGTGGAAATTGCAATAAGACTTTAATTTGATTCCCTCAGGTCAAAATTTATGACTCCTCGATTCCATCTATTTCAGTGTATAGGGTACCTCAAAAGTTATCCAAAATAACTAATCCTATCTCCAAAGCATGCTTTTTTGTCGTTGAGTCACAGCAAAGAAAGCAAAATTCACTTTTCTTTTAATACTGAAGAAGTTTATTGAATGTCTTCGTGCCAAATTACTATGTAGGCTTGGAGTAATCATTTTTGACGACATCCATAATTGCACATGACAAAGAAACATAAAAACGTTTTAAAACTAACACATTTAGCATCATATTATAAGGGAAACAATCTGTACAACATAAAAGAAAGAAAATATAAAAGAAAACCAAAGAATGTCACAGAATAGTGTCTGCCTTCCTTCATGTAAATAATTTAAAAAAGAAATAAAGAGGAAAATTGGTTCCATAGTATATATAATCACAATAAAATCAAATTTCCATTACGTTATTAAAGGCCTTCAATACCAAAAATCGACAGTTGCGTCGACTATCCTTACACTTTATAGATTATCACTCACGAAAAGGAAGTGCTGAAAGTACCCTTAGG
Source organism: Trypanosoma mega (assembly GCA_030849715.1). Classification (NCBI taxonomy): domain Eukaryota; phylum Euglenozoa; class Kinetoplastea; order Trypanosomatida; family Trypanosomatidae; genus Trypanosoma; species Trypanosoma mega. Next base: position 7,503 of record JASANV010001300.1, on the reverse strand, counting down.
CCGCCTCTCGCGATCCCCTTCGCGAGTTCCACCCTTTCGCAATGTCTGCACGTTGTATGGCCCTTCCACGTGATACCCCGTCCGCCGGGTTATTCGCCGAAGCAACATAATTCCACGTGGCTTGGATTCCGCTTTCTCTCAGCGTCTTGTCTATCTCCGACGTTTCTTTTACTAAAGCTTCTGGGTGCGCATTTCCCTTTGCCATGATGTTCATTACCGTGCTGTTGTTCACACAAATGTGCAAGGGGGTATCGTAATTTCCCTTGAAGGCCATTAGTGCCAAGTGTGCCGCCCGAGCTTCCGCTTGTGAAATCATGTGCGGTTCCCGTTTCCATGGCCCACCTGCTGCCAAAATATCCCCAGAATCTTTGAACAGCAATGCCCCCCATCCCTGCACGGAGCCATCCGCCACCAAGGTAGCAGAACTTGTTGCCTCCATCGAAAGTCGTACCGGTTTGTTGTCCAACAGCTTTTTGAGCCATCCCCACCCCACCGTTGCCGCCATTGGCGGCAGGTTTGCGGCGTTATTTGGTTTAACAAACCCCTATTGAGTCGTGATAACCTTCGCCGTACTGACTGTAGGAAGAAATAATAAGGAAATAACGTCTCTTCCCGCACGCCCCCAGCGCACATCATACGTGACGCCGTGCTTTGCATTTTCTCCACCGATATGGTTTTCAATGGCGGGGCTTCGGCCAAACGCCGCGCCGTTTTTTCCCCCAAACAAACAGCGCAATTTTCATGGTTAAAATGCACTCCGATGAAGCCGCGCACCTTCACACACAACTGTTGCTCTCCAAGGGTGGCCCCGCATCCTCGCATATTACCGACAATTTGCGCCGCCCATTGCTTGGCAGCCCCGCAGGGCCAGCCAATCCGAATGTTATCTATCAAAACGCGGAGCCTCAAGCCTCTTGTGGCTGCAAATTTCGGTTTTACCACGCCTGGGTCGCCGGCCAGCACCCTTGCGATGGCGCGCGGAATCTCAGGGCTGCGCTTATAACCCATAGGGGCACGAGTCAACTCGACGAGCTCCCCCGATTTCGTTCGACAACGGAAACATGCCCGCACGTCCTCTGGCAACGCGACCTGAAAAAACGACGCCTTCAGGTCGAATAACGCCGCGGTCTCACCGCACACCGCCCCTACATATTGCGATACGTGGCCAAGTGGAACGTTTGCTTCGCATACTTCCTAGTCATTCTTTTCTCTTGGCCAGGCGATAAAGCGTCGCCGCCTTCCTGCGGGCTTATCCTCCACCACTGTAAATGGTATCACCCATCCTTTCGTGGAGGTCTTCGACGCTGGGCTGGTGATGCCTGCCTTTTTCATGAGCCGCGCGTCGCCATCTGTCATTCTCATGTTGGATTCTTTGCCCCCTTTCCAGAATAGCTGACGTGTTGTCGCAAGATGCCCCAAACCTCATCCAATCGTCTCCTTGCCGTATTGTGGAGTCGATTCCTTATCCATTTGGGGTTTAAAGTGCTCACACCCACCGGTTAAAGCAGCAGGCTCCCCCCTTCTTCTCGAGATGCGACCCGGGTGTTATGCGGGCGTTTGGGCATGCTGTGCCTATGAAAAGTGGGATGGCTCCCGCTCGCTGTTTTAATTTCTTGGCACCCCCAATGCGTCTCTTCCCATTGTCGCATCTCTGTTGCATCAACAATGTCAATTTCTCCGAATTGTTGATGGTGGCGGTCCATTTTCCCAGATAATGCACCGTGCTGCGTGGAAGTTCCATTGGGCCGGCATGTTTCCCCAACATGGTCAGCAAGCAGGGATCCAGTTCGTGTTCTACCACCGCCGCTGCTGCATGCGCAAGTGCGCCTCTTTTTATCGAATGCGCCGTCATTCCATATGGGCGTAATACATTTTCCACGTCCCTTGTGGTTAAATTTGTCAACTTGTCTTCGTCTTCCATGCCCTTTAAAGCTGATTTTATATTCTTGGCGCCTTCCTTCTCCTATCGCTACGTGCTGGTCTGCTCTGTGCGGGTCGCTTTTGGACGTTCTTGGAGGGCCCCCCCAATCCAGAGTGATGGCCTCGGGGTTTTGAGGGTCAGGTGTGGAATTTTGCCGTTGTAGGATGGCGATTTCTCCCCAACGACTGGCGGTTACCCACGCCAACCTCATTGCCAACCGGTCGCGTTCGTGGGGTAAACATGCGTTTACCATGCCCAATTTCCATCGTAACATTTGGCGGGCTTGTTTGATGGGATCACCTGCTGCCGTTTTTTGTAGTCCCGCTAAAAAGATCTGTGCTGGTGTTCTTCCAATTGCCAATATGGACAGTAGTGACCGCGTGTGCTGGACCGCGCCGCTTTTTGCCAGTTGCAGGCTTACTATGAACAAAGGGGCATTCTCTTCCCTGCACTCCAATCTGCATTCGGCCGTGAAATCCCCGAATCTTCTCAGGATGGAGCCTTTTTGTTCCCATGTTGTTTAGGCCCACATTCGTTTTGCCACCTTGTTGACCTCCGACGCCAATGCCGTGATGTACGGGTCATCGGGCGGAGTGGGAAATACCGTAACCTCGTTTATCGATGTGGTCCCAGGGGGCAAACTATTTTCCTGAAATACCATTCCCATGCGTTGTGTTGTTCCCTTCACGCCTTGATGGCATTCTCGTTTGTCGGCGTATCGGAAGGTGCGTACGGTATTGGCGGGACGCATCCAGTCCTATGTATCCACGCTCCGATGGTATCCTACCTGGACCGGCCACGGAATTCATTGCCTCCGAGGTCTGAAGTCGTTTTTTGGTTTCAACGACTCCGTCCGTGATAAATCTGCTCTCCAGGTCGTGCTGTAGTGCCTGATACGGCCGCATCGATGGTACCTGGCCTTGGTTGGCGGTGGTGCCGCGCTCTTCTTGAGCGCTTTCTTCGCCCTAAGCGCTGCCTGCTCGAACGGATCGTCCTTCTTTTCGGGCCCTTCGATCGCGGCACGTATGTCGTCGATCTTAACCCCCGGATGGCCCTTAACGGCCTGCAAAACACGCAGCTGCTTCAAAAGTTTACGACCCAGTTGAATCTGTTGCGCCAACACTCCTTCATTACGAATGGCGTTTGCCCACGCCACAAAATTTTCCCAAGCGGTCATATATGCCTGGCTCGGGTTCGTCGGCATTGGGAAAATTTCTCTATATGCTGCCAACAGCTGGCTGGGAGAAGTCTCCATTAAGTAGTCCATTGCTCCATCGAAGGAGCGGACACCCTCTTCTTGGCGCCAACAATCAGTCCATGACTGGTGCTTCAACTCTTGGATGCCGCGAATGCCCACTTTTGGGCGTTCACCTGTTGCATTCTCTTTGTCACTTTTGCAAAAAGATCAGCTAGTGAAGATCTCCCTTTCACTTTATTGATGTTTGGGGCGCTTATTGTAGGCTGCTTGACAGTGTTATTCTGTATCTCAGCTAATTGAGCTCTCAGTTGTTTGTTTTGTTCGGCCGATTGTTGATTATGGGCTGCCAACTGCTGACTTTGAGCTGTCCTTTCCTGTATTTGGGCTTCCATTTGGTGCAAATTTCCCTGCAACTGAATGATTTGCTCCATCATTTCCTGATACTGCTGTTGAGCTGTTTGATGACATCTGAAGAGCTCATCCACCATTTCCGCCCTAGCGCATTCATACTCAAAGGCTAATGCCGATTCACGAGCTTCTAACGCTGCCCAATCGTTGCTTAAAGCCGCCCGTGCTTCTTGAAATGTCTGTAAAAAATCCTCGTTTTGCGGCATCGTACATGACACGATGGATCCGCGTAAATCTGTGAAATTTGTCTTTTCCTTACCTGCAGTGAAGAGGAATTCTCCATTTCCCAAGCCCAAAATCCCATCCAAATGATAACATAATGAGGGGTTGCTTGCCGGCATGAATTCAAACGAAAAAACGGCCGGTCAGTGAAGCGCGACAAAGGCCGCAAAGGCTCTCCTACTTGTCTCCCATTAGACTTCGGAGAAATGTGTTCGTGCTGTGGCTAACGTGCTTATTTTTTTAGTACTTACTTTTTCAAAACTGCCTTATTTATGTCTGCGATGAGGAAAGAAAACGAATAAGAGAAATTTAAAGTATAGAAAATCAGTCAGACCACACCATTCCTTACGCAACCTATCAAGGAAAGTCTAAAAATAAGAAGCACCATATGTTTAATGCCCTCTAAGAGTCTAGAGAGTAAAGATTTAAGTTGGGTGGAGAAACACTCATTGCACAAAAAATGGCACCTTCTGAATGAATTTTCGGGGACATATATGTAAAGTTAATACGTGCATGAGTTTTTTCAGTTGGATATAATCGCTGCCAGCTTTTCTTGATGTGCTTAAATTTTAACTAACGTTTTAAAAAAAACTAATCTACTGTTTGCAGGATTTTTGCAAGGAAAGCGCAATCTTACTGAGAACAATTAGAATATTTTTTATAAAGTCTTTACCCCTTAATTCTCGAGTGTGCGAGTGTCAGCGGAGTTAATTTGAGAGACAAATGCAGTAGCGATGTAACATTTCCATTTCCTAGGAGTAAAATACAACGGGTGATTAAACGCGTAATTAATCAGTTACATTCGACGATGTGGCTGAAAATTAAAAATTTGTGAAGGGTTCTTGTGTATTCGTTGAAAAAAAATTTTTTTCTGACTCTTTTATCAGTGAAGATTTTTTTAGGCCTTTTTGTTTTCTTTATGATACCATCAGATAGAAACGATCTGTGGATTTCTCTTTTAAATTTAAGCTAAGCATGTTCAAAAATGTAAACTTCACCGTGAATGCACATTTTTTCCTTAAACGGTTTAATAAGGTGAATCAATAATACGGTTCATTTTTTTCGTTCTGTAAAATCGTAGTACCAACCAAAGATCTGCTGAGATAATTCCTTTAAATATTTGAATACGAAGGAAATGAAAGGGTGTTGCTTTGCGTTTACACCAGAAGGGTTCACTTAAGAATGAGCAGATGATACTGATAGAGGTCGTAGAAACACTTGGAAAAGAATAGCTTAGTACATTTGATAACGCAAAAAAAAAACATTTCTGACGCAAACGCACAGTATTTGTGAGTAACTTGCATCCTAACGCTGCATTCCTGCCGTTGTTTACGCTAAGAATAATGTAAGAAAACAATTAATTAAAATGGGAATTCCAATGAGATGCTAAGTAAGATTATCTATTTATTCTTAAAAAATACAGGAAACAACAACCAGAAAATATTTATTTCAAAATAAAAGTGTTAGAAGATCATTTGTCAAACTAAACTTCAATTCTAAAGTTTCAAATGCATGGAAGTCAATATTTGAACAAGATACAAATTTTAAAGAATCCCTTTGACTCACTTCTTGTTTGCTCGTGAAAGTATCTATATGTAGAAGTTGCAGTACGTTTATCACTAAAATTTATTAAAATGATGCAGAAGATTCAGACTGAGACGGTAAAAATATAGATCTTCTGGCACGTTTTTTCATTCCTTGAATCAAAAGAATGATCTTCAACGTAAACATGCACTAAGAAGCTCATTTGGGCTATTATTTTTCACCAAATTCAAGAGATTCCATTCAACAATCCTAAAAGATGAAAAAAAATTTTGACTTTATTAGAAGACAATTTGAATTCTTCACCACGGCTTTATTCAATGGTATAATTGCTTGCCTAGTGAAAAAAATCAAGGTCTGTAAAGCTCATTAAAATTATTAATTACAACTGACAGATGCGGCTGTTTGTTTCAGCTGGATAGATGGAGCTTGGCAAAAAAAAGTTGTAAAAGTAGAAACAGAAGTACATTACAAACTTATTTCCTCTACTTCCAAAAGAAAAGGAATTTTTAAAGCAGAGTTTTGTAAGGCATTCAGGTTGTTAGCCTTACAAAACGAAGAGAAAGTTACGACTATGTCAAAGAGTAATTCATTGAAATCTCTGTGTAAAATGGCACAAATAATTCATCATCACATGATATTATGTGGTGTTTAAATATCCTATAATGGGTAAACAATTCATTACCATAATGGAGACAAGATATATGTAACATATCGGCTAAGATGAAGCACAACATTCAGGTACAATATTTCTACCCTTGCCAGAAAAATGAAATTTCTCTGAATATCCAAAGAATCTACTTATACTTTATTTTAGGACTAACGTATAAACAAATCAACATACAACAATGAATTAATTTAAAACGTTTTTATGTAGCATCTCTTCAATGATGGTTGATTTTATTTCAAGAATTGCAAAACACACTTTGGGGTATTTATGCAAGAACAACACACTGCAGTTAATCCTACCGAAAAATTGCACTGCCAACGTCGACTAGCAATTTTGACACACAAAACGTTGCTTTGCAGTAATTAACAGATTAAACATTTTAACCCAATAGATTCTATTGTTTCTATTTAAATACCTCATATAATGTTGATCATTGTCTTCAACTTGCAGATTTTCTCATGTTGTAAATCCTACTCTTCTTTTACTTCCAGAAAATAAAAAGGAATTTACGTTTTCTCTCATGCGAACGCGACAACGTCAAACAAAAGTCACCCACCACACAACATAACACAAAGAGGAAACGCATAAAACAGGAAGAAAACTCGCTATGTAGAAAACAAAAACACTCTCTTTTTATTTCAAAACGCGTACAGGGTGTATTTATTACAGATTTAAAAAAATGGTAAAAATCTGTTTCGCACTCGCATTGAAATTTTTTTACCAAGCACATTCTGCGCTTTTATACATTTCACATTAAAGCAAAGTAAAAGAGGTAGATACATCTGCCTTAACAACATCTTGATTTTACAGCGCGATGCTGGTTTATAAAACAGATAATCTCAGAGACTTCGAGTAGTCAATAGGAGAGAACTTTTTTGTCTTTCTTTCCTTTTCTCAGAGAGAAGTCCTTAGAAAAGTAATAAAATATGCGTCTTGGAGGAGCTATCAAGTATTTCCATGTGTCTTCTCCGCCATAATTTGATTATTAGCTGATAGATTATTGAATGATGGCTGCAATTTAAAGAAATGGCATTTGGAATATTTTTTACTTCGTGAAGAAGGATGCACATGTTATGGCATAAAGAGCAATGTGTAATGACTCTTCATTGCAAAGAAAATGACTTGAACAGAGATAAGCGAGTAAAATTTCTTAGCGGAAGACACTTCGTACAACAAGACTTGAAAAAAGAAACACGAAAACATATCCGCTGTAGCTAAGATAGGAACCAGAGGTACAAAATCTGTGTAGAGTTTTTGCCTTTTACACAATTGAGTAATGAAAGTAAAATAAATTATGAAAAAAAGTAGTTTATACTTGTGAACAAATTTTGTGTCATAAATAATGAATGATTAATGTGCTTTTTTTATTTTTTTAAATCACTTTATGTTCGTATACACATAGTATTCCACAGTTCAAGTAACTCTTTTTATTTTGAGAAGAGTACTGCTCTGTTACCTTGTTCTGGAATGTTCACCAGCTCTGCGGTTCTATTGGGATCAACCCTGGCGACGCCGGCCACCTCAACGTGGTGCCAGGGTTTA
>JASANV010001299.1:0-17600 GCA_030849715.1 Trypanosoma mega | reverse complement strand
AGCAGTATCTGCTGCTTTTTCAGCCTCTGCAACAATTTTTTCCGCTTCTGCTTTATATTTCTCCGCATCATTGACTGCTTTGGTGATTGATTTGATTCCAGCCTTTATATTTTCCAACATTTTTTTTGAAACATCTAATTGCTTTGCAATTTTTTGTTTACTCTCGTCCCTCATGTCGTCCATTTTCATTGCTTCAATCTCACTTATATTTAAAGAAGCACTTTTTTCCTTCTGCTTAGCTTCATCTTCGTACTCTTTTGATAAAATGATTGCATTGTACACATTATCTGCGTTCAGGATAGCATCAAATATTTTTTCTGTTTTTTTCACTTTTTCTAATTCTGTTTTGGCATTATTCAATGCTGTTTTCGCCTTTTGCTCCTCTGTTGCTGCTCTTGAAAGATAACCTTCTACTTTCTCATACACTTCTTTAGCCGTTTCAACAGTGGTTTTTACTTTTATTGATTGAACAACTCTTGTTGTCATAAATTTTTGTGTTTTTACTGAATAAAAAGCATTTTTTACGCTTTTGACTTCTTTTTGTATCGATTCATAGATGTTTTTTGAAATTGTAAGCTGTTGTCTTCCTTTTTCTTTTAATGGATCTAAAAAGGTATTAAGAATATCACTCATTTTACTTACAGTAGTTTCCACTTCAGTCCTCACTGCTTCAATTCTCTCCTCCTCACTTTGAACAGATTCGCACATCGTACTTAATCTTCCGGCGCTTACAATTGCTTTCACTTTGTATAGAGCAACTTGTGCATTTTTGTGGTTTTGTTTTACTTCTTCAAGGGCAGTTTTTGATTCAGATATATCTGTTTGAGCACTTTGAGCTTCCGTTTCCACGCTTTCAGCATGTCTTCCTGAAGTTGATGCTTTTTTCTTCTTTTCATCACTATCGGTTATCGTTTCTTCTTCTTTTAATTCACTTGTTGCTTTCTGTAGTTTTGTATTTGCATCATTGGCTTTTGTAACAGCTGAGTTAGCCTTTTCTTTCGCCTTTTGGATTTTTTCTTTAGCCTTTTTCTCTGCTTCGGTTATTGTCGTCACAAACTCTGAGATATCATCAGCATCACTTGATTTCACATTATCTACTTCTGTCTTTGCGGCTTCAATTTCTTTTACTTGTTTTGCTTCTGCTGCATTGGCTGCACTTTGTGTGGCTCGTGCACTTGTAAGAACACCATTCAATGCTTTTTCCGCACTTGAAACTTTTTCTTTTGCACTTTGAATGGCTGCTTCCACGTCATCAACATTACCACCATTTGGTTGTCCATTTGAAGCATCTTGTTGAGCACCATTTTGGACAGAGCTATCTTTTTTGACTTGATCATTCAGCATCTCTCCCAAAAGATAATTTCTCTTTGCGTGGTTAGAACTATTCATGGGATGGCATGATTCAATGGATGCGCATGGGGTACGGATGTTTTGCGCAGCGCAATGGTGCGTAACAACACACAACAGAGCCGTCAAACTGCAAAGCACAAAAAGGCGAGACATACGGAGTGAATATACGGAAGAGTGTGGTGAATCTTTTATAGATGTAGAAAGTTTTAAAAATGAAGAAGTAAAAACTGTTTGAAAAACTTTACCAGATAATTAAAGTGATAATTAAAAAAGAGCGTCATAAATGAAATAGATGTAAAACAAAGTAACACTTTACATTTTATTTCCAATAATCTTCACATAATCAATTTTATCGCATCTCATTATTTGTGACACCTGTACAGATACATGATGGTTACAAACCTTTCAAACATTTTGGAGACACACAAATTTGTTTGATCACGTATTTGATACGAAAATGCATCTTTATAATTTTTTAAACAGATAAAATTAGTGAAATTGTAAAAAAAAAAGCCTACAAAGCAGAAACATACACACACTCTCTCAGCATTTGTTGCATCATTCCTTCCAAAAAATCATACCTTTCTACAGTTTATTTCTTCATGATGAATGTTTTATTTATTTGTATTCATTTTTTTGTTATATTATATGTAGCCTGCTTTACATCTTTTAGAAGATTGTTTTCATTTTGAGCGCCAATTCTAGTAGTTTAGATATAATTGGTGATAATCTATATATCTTCTATTTGTCACTTTTAATCCTTTTTGATTATTTCAAAATCTTTTATGCAATTTACTACTTGTTCCATAAAGATATAAAACTGAAATCTTTTGCTCTGACAAAACTCCAAATGAACTATGATGATTACCTATGTTAGAAGATTCATGTAAAAATCGAGAAAAGAATACAAGATAAAAAAATCGAGATTAAATTTATTTAAACAAAAAACGTCTCCATATTACACAACCAAAAGGCAAAAAAGTACTACTACAATAATATATCCATTATTAAACGTATGAAGTATGAGAAGAAATAAAACAACAAAATGTAATTCAAACTAAAATAATAGTAATATTTGTCATAACCTCAGATTAGTATTTAATGGAGAGAAAATGGTATACTTAAAAATCACTAATAGGAAGAAAAATATTTAACATTTCGATCCGCTCAAATAGACCTAAAAATTGATAATGGAAAAGAAAAGCAAATGTTTTTTGTTATATATCCTTTAATCATTCAAAGCTCACTATAAATGCATTATGGCACACACAATTATTGTTATTATTGGCATCTGCGAAGTCAGTATGTGTTTTGGGAGAATTATACCACTGTCAGAAAATAATGATACCTCCAAAGTAATTGTCTGTTTTTTGTATTTTGAATTTACATTGTTCGCATAATTCTCTTTTTTCATAGTGGTGCTGCTGTTTACAGAGTACGTGTTGGTCTCCTTACTCTCAGATTTTGGAATTTTAGTATTATAGTTGTTTTTTTTATTCGTTATCATCATCTGTATGTTTTACATTTTTTTTATACACTGTTTACACAGTTTTTTTTTTCCAATTTTTAGTAACTTTTTCTCAAAAAGAACGGATCCGTTCATTGGCAGTGTTGATAAATCAACACTCTTTTTCTTTATATACACCTTCCTCAATCTTATTCTTTCATACAGCAAAAAACATTCCATTTTTTGATGTCATACATCATTAATATACTTTCTCTTTCTACTATTTGTTCTATGTACTGATTTATCCTTTGCTGAAACATCACGTGTTGAGCTTCTTCGTACTCCAATTTGTGCTTTTATTTGCTCTCTTGCTAGTATTATTTTATTTTGCGTCTTCTTTTTGTTTCAACTACGTACAAAAATTCATCAAACTTTAATTTCGTACAATTATTATTTCTTTAAAAATAAAAAATAAAAATTCTCAAAAAAAGTTGATTTTTATGATATTTAATTTTCGTTTTATCTAAGCATATTGCTCAAAATTTTCATGTTTTGTAGTAAACAACAAAATGTTGCATTAATATTCTCATGTTATTTTTTTTGTTGATACAGATCTTTCATACAGTGTTTAAATCTCTAGATATTTAATTAATGAGCCTATTTTTTTTCACGTTACATAAATCACTCGATGCTTTAACAAATACTTCAATTGCTCTCATATTATTTTCATGAATTTGTAGGGAAATTCATATAATTGTGATAAACCTATTGACATCATGTGCAGTGAAATCTGTAGAATTGGAGTTTTATTGTTTTTTAAGCACTATTTTATCAAGCCGTTTGCAAATAAAATATTTACCATATATTTAGAACTATATCAGATCTATGAATAGTATGTATCACAATGCAAGCGTCAAAACTAAACAAATATATACTATGACTATAGAACACCTTTTGTTTAAACTTCTTTCTATACATTAAATTGCATGTTGGAGCTCTAAAAGTCATATTGTTCTTTTTTTCAAAAAAAGGTGTCCTTATATTAGTCCTATTTTATCTCAACATCTTGTTTTGTGCAAAGAAGGTACAAGAGGAACGAATGGTGTGCGTATCAAACTCACTGCTTCTATCTAAAACCATATTCTATATTGAAATAAATAAGTCTTCTTATGTTTCGTATGTCCTTTTTATCTTTCAAAGAATGGAATTAGTACATGTATAATGAACCATCAACAACAAAAAATACTTGTTCTATTTGTGAGAAGATCTTTTACAAATATATACAGAGAAAGACAAAGAAAAAAAATAACACCAATTCAATACACAGAGTAGACAAAGAAAGTCACACAATGTTGAGAAAAAAAAATATCCATTTATTTGTGCAAAAAAATGGAACATTAAATAAAAAATGTTTTTATACATCTAATATATGTGTTCTTTTCACAGTGTTAGACACAAGTGTATAATATATTTGTTTTTCTTATTAAAAAGCATTTGTTTACATTTTATGTAAAAACACTTCATTTCAAAAAGAAGTAAATTACTAGAAAATAGATCATTAAGTATAGAAAAAAAAGTTTAGGTTCTCTCTTTTCATTCAAAAAGATGCAAAGAAAAAAAACGAGTGCCACAAATGTTGAAACAACAGAAAAAGTGTAAATGGCACCGTTGCACTATTCGATGTATTTAATGGTTTGGTTTGGCTATTGTTTGCATTATTTTGTGATGTATGCTCTCCATTATTTTTATTCCCATTGTTTTTTTTTGGAAACCATTTACAGTTTTTTGAACTTTTGTTCTTTTCTCTTTCGGCTAAATTGTGATTTGTTGTAAAGCGGCGGTAATTTTTTGCATTTTCATCTTTGCATTTTTATCATCGGACTGTGCTTTCGTTGCTATCGAACTCAATTTATTTTTTTCTTCACTCATCAGATTCTCAAAAGACATAATGGCGTTTTCAAAATCGGTTTTATTTTTCTAAAAGTTTCTCTTCCATTTTATGCACTTTCCTCTTCCCTTTTTGTCGCTTCCAAAGTTTTCTCTGCATTTTGGATGAGTGGATTTAACAACGCATTCGAATCCTTTGAGCCATCTTTTTTTTTTGCGTTTTTAAAAACATGAACAGATTTTCTCCACCGTGTTTCTTTTTTAAAACAACATACGCTATTGTTTCAGTTAAAATTGCCAACTACGCACTGGCATTGTGAGAAGAAACAGTAAAAATGGCGTCTTGCGCCATTCGTTTTACAGCATTGAACGAATCTTGTGTGGATTTTAATGGAGACTGTATTTCTTCATTTTCGTTTTTCAAAGTTGTAAAATGAGTGTATATTGGAGGTGCCATTACATTCACATCAGTGAAACTCATTTTTCCGTTAAGATTACTTTGATAGATAATTGCTTTGGAATCCAAATTCTGAATAAATGTGATGATTGATGCGAACTTATACATAATATTGTAGACATTTTATTTTTCTCTTTGCGCCAAATCCATCCAATTTATAAACAAATTATTTGCCTCTTCTAGAACATGTTGCAAGACATTCTTCATTTCCTTGATCGTGTAAACAACAACTTTTTGATTATATTCAGCTTGAATTTTGAACGTTTTATCGTTTTCAAATTCCTTATGTGTATGATGCACACATACAATGTCATTCAGATGTAATAATGGGATTTGAACAATTTGATGTAGCGGATATATTTGATTATATACTGCTTGAGATTCTCGAAAAAAGTTCTGCACATTTTCTTTCTCTATATTATAGTTTACTCTATTCTTCTCTGCATATTTTAGTACTGTTTTATTTTTTTCCTCATCTCCATTGTTGACATCTCCCCAATCCAGTTTTTCTCAATGTTTGTAATCATCTTCAACAATTCTGTAGCATTTTGAATGGTTTCGTTCACTTTCATTTCTACCAATATTGCCTCTGGAGATGTATTATCAGCAGTTTAAATGGCCATTTGAGAATAAGGATTCGTTCTATTAATTCCTTTATCGTATTGCACAGCCTTTTTTTCTTTCAATTATGTATTTGAGGTTCGGTGCATAAAGAGAGTTTCTATTATTTTTCATATTATTAACTTGACTCAGAAGTGTTACAATTTATTTTATGTTAGGAATCCACTTGTTTTTTGTTTTATCAAAAACATTATTAGACAATATAATGACATCATCTGTTGCACGACCCTCATCATCATCATGTGTATCTTCTACTGCATTATCCACATATTCTTGCATTATAGCTTGTTTTTTCTTGTGGTTCGAGTATTTTTCCAATGAATGAAATACTTCCCACATGCTACTTTTTCCATCATTTGGACTAATTTTTGGAAGCAGACGTAGATGTACATGTGGAATGTAATTTTGTTTTCACGTATTACAAATACGGAAAAGCACAGAAAAGGTGCAAACAAAATGTATAACCTTCCAAAAAAACATTTTCGGCATAACTCAGTTTTGCGTGTCTTGGAAAACCTTACTCTAAAATATACAAACATAAAGAAATAGACGCATTTTCGCAAAAGTAAATAAAACACAACATAAGATAACTCAAAGAGATAATAAAATGAGAATCATTGGGTCAGTTTATATTGTGTTACGTTACCACACAAAGCTACATTTTATCAAAATAAATTGCAAACCTTAGTACAAGAAAATGAAATGTTATAGTTCTTTCAATGCAAATTCAAATCTGTTAATGGCAAATTTTATGATATTTGTGAAATCAGATTACCGATTATTTAACTTCTCCTTTTCTCGTTTTAAAGATTTACTGCATCAGCACCATTTATAGTTACTCATGGCTCATTATTTCTACCTATATTCTTCTTCTCTTACATATTCTTCTTTTCAACTTCTTTTCTTGTCAGCTATTATTTCTACCATACAAGTCAAGTGTACATGGATATTACATTTACTTTTTATTTGTCTACTTTCGTGCTTTACTTATGCAATTACCAATTGAATAAATAGTTTCCTTTCTCTACATGATGGATGGTGCATCAAAGTGTTTGTTAGATCGAATGCACTGTTTCTCTTTTCCAAAGACAATAGGCGGATGTTTAGGCATAGATTTCATGAAAAGCCATTTTGAAGAAAAATATAGAGATAGAAGCAATTTAATGTACGATTTATATTAACATATATATAAAACCTTATGGAAAAAACGTAATGCTGAATTTGTATCTTGGCTTTCAATGCAAATAAATAAGTGAAGAAAAAATAATACATGCATTTCACTTATAAGTGCAACATATATGTGAACTATCTTAGCAGTATTAGGAAAAAAAAAGATGTAATTTGTAAATCTCATCTAAGTTCTACACAAGAAACAGTTTTTCTGTCACGGTTAGATAATAATGTATTCGCATTTGTTCGTATTTCCGACTGCGGCACTTCTACTTACTATATTTTCAGCTTTTCAATTGTTTTTTTCGTCATTCAATGGATATTGTGTTATTTCGAAATTATTTTTTGTTCTTTACTGAGTTTTTTGGCTTTTCTTTTGTTTCCTTCTTATCTGTACATTCTGCGTTTTCTACCTGTAATGATTTTCTAATATATTCTCTTTATTTCATTCTAAATGTTCAATTTGCTTTATCAACACAAAAATTCTTGAGTTTTTACGCTTTTTACTCACAAACAGTGAAACTCCCTCCTTTAATCTCTATTATAGAAATTCTTTGAATTCCACCAGAATGATGTAATTTTTGTGTCTGTTGATATGAAAAAATAATCCTATTTCTTAAACAAACAACTAAATCCTTAAAATATATTACTTTCTATAGTTAATACAGGTAGTTATCAACGAAAAGAATCAAATGAGAATCTCGCATTATAATTCATTATTCATACCATAAAAAAATCATAATATTTTGCTTTCATTTCTTTTATTTTTAAAGTCCTCTAATAAATAGAAATTAATAACCTCATATTTTGTGAATTGTAAAACTTCAAAGATCCAATGTGTGTACATTTACACAAAAGTAAGTTTTTGAAACTTACAATTTAGACACTTTAAATTTATCTTAATACGAAAAAAGCAATATAAATCTTTAAAAAGAGAAATAGGAAAAAAAAATGTAGCATTTTTCAGTTTATTTCATGTCAACACATTAACACCTTTTTCAATATTTCGCAAAAAGAATGCCTCTTTCTTTCATTGCATAGGTAAGCAAAAAAAGTTTTGAAAAAAACATTATCTCTTAGAAAGATACATATATGATAAAAATTCGAAATGTTTAAATTTAGTTTTTCGTTCTTGATTTCGCATTTTGCAAAATAATGAAAACCCCATTTCTTCAATTTTGAATCTGGGAGAGTATATATTTTTTCTTTTTAATTTTTTTTTCGTAAAAAGGGTTTTTTTTATCCTAAAATGTTGTTAAACATAAAATATTTGCTTGAGATCTCATTTATTATTAGATCATCATAAATATGAGCATCCACACAAGTAAAAAAGTGAAATGAAAGTAAAAAAATCCATAAGAGTTATCTTCTGTTTTGGATTTATCAACTTTTTCATTGCTGATATTATTCTTGTTGTTAAGTGGTAATGTAAAGGAATAGACGTTTATCTTTTCAGCACTTTTTTAAACGTGTTTAGAACCATTTTCTGTTGGATTAACGTTTTCTTTGTTACCAATTTAACCTTTACCAGTTTGCTGTACAGACTCCGTAGAAATAAGATATGAGGGAGGTAAAATAGTCGTTAATGAAATCGTCCTTGTCAAGGAAATCGTATTTGTTTCCGTAAATGTTGGAATGTGTGTGATGTCCTCCTCCATTCTTGAAGGGCAAAGTTGATACCATGACGGGCATGTCATTTCTGGATTAAGATTTTTTTAATGGCATCTCTTTTCGATCTGCGCATCGTGTCCATTCCGTTTGGTCCGTTTGTTTGTAATCCACAAACTTTTGTCCATTTTCCGCATTGCAATCATATTGTAAACACGTATTTGATGAGATCTCTGTACTGTTTTCACTTCGCTTCACAATCGTTTTCTTACCAGAAGGACACGCATCCAAATCAAATACTTTCATTACGGTGTTTGTTACCGTTTCATTCATTGCCGATGTCGTTTTGTCGGGATTGCGGTTTACAATAAGAATTAATGGATCTTCGTTATTTGATGGACAAAATTGCGCGTACGCGTACTGATCTTTCTCCGCTTCGCTCATTTTATGCTCGGCAAAGAATATAATCATATCGAAAGTGTGTTTGCCTTTAAGTCCACTTCCATAGTCGGTCTTAAAGTGCTTGCAAATAGAATGCGTACTTTTGTCAAAAAGGTTTTTTGTAGTCGTTAAAGGCTTAAGAATTATTCGTTCTTTAAGTTCCGCATGGACATGTTCCGCAGAGTTGCTTAAAATTTCTCTGTAATCTCCTTGAAGTGTGACCTCATTGCCTGCACCAACACTTGATCTCGTGTTGCAAGTTACGGTTTCTTCTTTAATTGTTGTTATTGTTTTCGAAGCACCAGTGTTATCTCTCGAGCATCGTCTCTCACTTGTGTAGCTGTCACCACTGAAATACCTAATTCGAGGAGATCCCCATACTTTTGTTAAACTCAAAGGTTTCTTTTTCATTGGTTGACCAGATTTTCTTTTTACAGATAACAACGATGCCATTTGTAAATCATCTTTTTCCATCAAAGAAGTCGGATGAGTCAAATGCTGATCATCGGCAAAACATGGATTACTGCAACAAAGCAATTGCATTAACATGAAGGAAATAAAAAACATTCTTGTGGAAAGCATTTTTTTTAAATCTTAGAATGAAAAAATTATGCTTTAGACAAAAAAAGAGGAGAAGAATTAAAATTGTGTGAAGAAAGAAAACGAAAAAATTTTATATTCTAATAAATTTATGTTTACATTCATACTGTTTTTAAAATGTGCAAAACAAAATATTGATGCTCTTTATAAAACAAAAAATACATCTATTTTTACATAAATGTTTCTCTATTCTTAAATTTTTTTATTTTACTTTATTTTTCACATACATGTTGTTTTTCACTTACAAAACTTATTTATTTGACAAAGCATCCAAATTCATGTTATTTCGTGAATTTTTAAAATAAAGAAAACACGTAAAGGTCCACTTTTTTTTGTAATAGTTTTCATTTATGCATTGAACGTTTTGGATGAATCATTATTACAGTTTAAAACGTTCTTTATTCATTTTTTATTTTATATTACTTATTCATAACTGCAAATTAAGAAAAATCAGCACATTTATAGAATGATAAATTGAATAGACATGTTAAATTCACTCTTTATTTTTAGTGAATAGAAGAAATTAAATAAAATGTAAATAAAATTATTTCCTCTGTTGTAAGGAAATAAAGAAAAAAAAACGTCTAAGTTTCAACATAATTCTATACTTTTTTTATACCATAAACATTTGAAATAGAACGTTGAGTTATCACAATAGCGTACTTTAATAAAAATATATTTGGTTAATGCCGTGTAATCTATTCAACATGTATTTTTATCTTATTTTATTTTGTGCTATACTTTCATTTCTCAACTCTATAAGAGTATATTTTCTCATTTTTTCTACACATTTATTTGTTCTAAATATTATCTATTCTTACTAAAAAGCGACTCCTCCTACTTTTTAAATTTTCTTAAATCTAAAGTAAAGGTATTTTCAGTCATTGTTGATTTTCTACTTACTTTTTTTAAAATGCTTTCTCTGTAACCATACCACATTTTGTCTATTTGATTGCGTAAG
The DNA here is from genome assembly GCA_030849715.1 of Trypanosoma mega. Classification (NCBI taxonomy): domain Eukaryota; phylum Euglenozoa; class Kinetoplastea; order Trypanosomatida; family Trypanosomatidae; genus Trypanosoma; species Trypanosoma mega. The sequence goes on along the minus strand of JASANV010001299.1, from coordinate 7,058 downwards.
TTTCTTTCTATTTTTATTGCTGCACTATTTGTTCAACATTAAAAATGCTTTACTTTTATTAGTTTTTTATGTGAGAGTAAACGCAATCATAGAAAAGATTCGCTTTATTAAAGAAACCTTTTTTAAAAATTACAAATGCTCTTCATTTTACGGCATCACAAGCATTTTTATTGCTTTATACACTAATAAAAATTTGAAGTGACTTAGCTCTTTATAGTAGAAACAATCTTACATGATTTCTAAACAAAATGATCATTTTTGCATTATTTACAGTTTTGAATGCGCTTTTTCTTTCTTTTTGTACTCTTTCTGAAGTACATAAAACACAAATGATTCCTATGATTTTTCATTTTTATTTTCTTTTGTTACTATTACAAACTCCTAAAAAAGTATTTATGTGCGCTTACACTCCTTCATAACCATCACAGTTTTTGTGTCCCATTGATTCGTTAATAATGACGTTCACAAAATTGGCATTTTTAAAAAAATTAATTTCATTTCATATTTTGCCTTTGCTCTCCTCGATGAGACGGTCTTTATGAAATCCATAACTATCCTTTTTTTGGAATTACACATTTTTTATATTTGCCTTTTCTTTAAAAATGTACATTATATTCATTGAAAAGGATATCCATTTTGTGAACCATTATACCACAAATTATGTTTGTACTACAATCACCATAACAAGCCTTATCACATTTAAAATGTTTTTTTAAACATTATGTTGTAAAGTGAAAAGACAGCGCGTCATTAATGACTAATTTGTTCTACTCTAAATTTATCATTTTATGCTTTTGAAAAGATAAAGAAAAAAACAAGGCCACAATTACTAAGAATTTATTAAAGTAACAAATAACAATTTCAGTCAGTGATAAAGAAAATAACATGTACAACCATTTCAACAACAAAAAAGTTCAATTATCAATATATACATATGAGAAACAAAAATGAATTAAAATAAATTCCATAACGAAAGCTTCCTTAAAGGTAATGTGCCAACAGCCTTTGTTCCCACGTGTATTCGTAAAAAGCAAATGTTTTTGTCCTTCCATTTTTATGTATTTTTAATTGCATCAAATAAATAAGGTGCACGCAAATAAAACAATTATAAAAGAAAATGTTTTGATTTCCCAAAAAAAAATTAGTGTGCTTCATTTAATATAATGGTCCAAAGTGTTACCATATATAAAAATAAAAGCGTGTGATACGGATATGTTGCCATATCTGCATTTTTCAAAATGTTTTCAGCTGTCCATTCTTTTTTTTCCTCAATTTGCTCTTCAATATCGACACTGTTAGTAGATGCTATCTTTGTTTGAACTTTTCCTTTTGATTTTTTTGTTGAATAATTTTCTTTGTCTTTGTGAACACCTTTGTCAATGTTTTTACCATTTTCTCTTGTCGCATTCTCCTGAAATGAAGTTTGATTACCATCTTTGTGTTTCGAATGATGTGAAGTATTCATTGTTTTATTTAAAGAAATTAACTTCTCTGTTTTCACAGGAATATCTGTATTCCTTGGCTTTGTTTGAGTTACACTTATAAGTTTTTCTGCTTCTTTCATTACACGTGAAATCGTTGCTTGAGAGATAATGATGTTTTCAAGAGCTTCTTTGGATCCTTTTTCTTCTTTTTGGATTTCACCCAAAGAGATTTTTGTCTGATTAAATAAGTTACTTGAAATCTTAGGACAAGTTCCACCTCTTTGCATTCCACGTAAAAATGTGTCAATCTTATTTTTTTCGGCTTGTACTTTGTAAAAAGCATTTTTCATATTCTCCTCTTGTTGTGTTACGATGGCAAAGGCATCTTCTGCGGATTTTAATTGTGCAGCCATTCCGAGTTGATTGCTGCTTTGCAATTTACCATTCATTTCCTTTATACGATAGATATTCTCCTCTGCTTGCTTTTTGATTGAAAGTACTTGATCGGCGTACCCTTTTGTCCTATTGAGTTCAAATGCCGCTTTGATCGCAGAGCTCGTTATGTTGATAATATTTTTCGTTTTGAAAAGGTCAAAGTATTCATTGTTCATTTTTATTTTATGCGCAAAGGCCTCTTTTTCGTTCAACGATGCCGCAATGGATGCGTCTTTTGCGTCATTTGCGTGACGCTCCATTGCGGCAGCATCCGTTGTGGTGGAAACAGCCTTGACGGCGTTCATGGCCTTTTCCTTCTGCTTTTCAGCACTTACACTGGCGGAGATGGTCTTTTCGGCGTTCTGCCTCAGCTGCGAAAGCGATTCATGAAATGATTCAAATCCATGACGCATCATCTCACCGTATTCTCCCATTTTACCTTTGTTAAGTGTTTCAATATGGGTAAGATCGGATTCCTCCTTTTGTTTCTTCTCTTTAGCCTCTTGTGCATACTCTTGAGTATAGTGTATGGACATCAGGACCTTGTCAGCATAAAAGTTCGTAAATGCGGTGCCATTTGCAGCTTCCACCTTTTTCCACTCTTCACTGAATTTGATGCATTCGCCTTCTGTGCTTTTCTTTCCGTTTTCCGTGTCTTTTAATATTTGCTCTGCTTCAGCGCAATCCTTCTTCACCTCTTCCAGAGTTGTATAGTTTGGTATTTTCTTCCAAAATGCGGTGGTTTTCTCTTTTCCGTCCTTTGATTTGGTGTACGTATCATTGATACCTTTGTACAATATGGTAGCAGCGGAAAGGGATTTATTTGAGGTCTCAAGCTGAGTTTGGACAGTGTTTTTTATTTCCTTATTCTTCACATCTTTTAAAATGGTCTGAATGTCTCGTAGCGCACCGTTCATTCTTGAATTGTTGATAAATGCACCGAAGAAATTGTCTTGAATATCTCCGTGTAAATGAAACACAGCGTTTGCTGCACGAGATATTGTTACTTTACAAAATGCCATTTCCAACTTTTTGTATTCGTCTTTCAGTTCTGTGAACGCACTTTTTGCCTCACTTATTGGTGCATTCGCCTTTTCTGCTGCTGCTTGTGCATCCTCTGCATCTTTTGCTGCTTTGGTAGCCTTTGTTTTCTTTTCATCATTTTTGCTTTCCTTTTCGGCGGCATCCAAAGCAATTCTTGCTTGACTCATTCTTGCGTTTTCAGCAGTTGCCAAATCAAATGCAGTTTTCGCTTTTTCCTTTGCTTCCTTCAATTTGATGTTCATCTTTTGCATCGCACTTTCCACTTCTTTGGCGTGTGTTGCAGCTCCAGAAAGAGACTCACGAATCTTCTCCAATTTTGAATTTGACTCATTTCCTTTTTTTATCTCTTCCGCCTCGGCTTTGCTCACTTGCGTTTGCACATCTGTTGCAGACCGCAATATTTCCTTTATTTTATTTTCTGCAGCGTTCACTTTCTGTTTTTCTGTCTCAATTGGATTGACCGCTTCAACTTTTTTTTTTCTTCTTCCAATGTTTCCCCTTTTATTTCAGCACATTTTGTGTAATGAGGACAATGCGATGCACCTTGGAAATCATTGGACTTCAATTCTCTGCAAAGCACTGGTTCATTCAATGCGTGACATTTACACAAAACCAAACAAACCGAAAGCATCCAAACAATCAACAGCGAATGGCGAGCCATGGAAATCGTTGCACGTTTTAGCGTTTAATAAACCTCTTCTTAAATTTGTAAAAAAAAGTAAATAAAAAAAGGAAAATATAGTAAAGATGAAGTATTGAAAGTAAAAGTATTTTAAATTTTCATTTTAGATTAGGTATTCCGTAGAATATTCTTTTTTGTTATAATATTTTTTTTGCTAGTACAATTTCAACTCAAAAAGTTAAAGTGAATTTGTATAGTTGATTTAAAAAAAATTTTGTCTTTTGAAATCATAATTTCATATAATAGTAAGAAATCTATATTTGAAAACAAATATTGAGGAATAATTTTTGAAGTCTTTTAAAGTAGTATTTTCTTTAGTTTTATTTTTGATTTTTGTATAATCACTTTTTTTCTATGCATATGAAAAATAAACATTATTGTTAGATGTAGCAAGTAATTGTGTGGATGAACAAATAAAAAGTATTGTATTCCGAAAATATTTTTGCCAAGTAATTGCTAGTGATCATTAAAGTAAATTTGAAAAAAAAAGTTCTCTTATGCAAAACTGAAAAGTTAGCTCAAACTTTTTTTTTTCATAAATAATTATTTTTTTCATGTAATCCATTTTTTTTACTTTAGGTTTTGAGTTCAATGATGTACTTTTTTATTTTTCTTTTATTTACGTGTATCCTATAAATGCCACAAAATCATTAATTTGTATCGTAATTACAAAGAAAATTGGGATGATCGACACTTATGTACATATTAACATGTTTCTTTTGCACGTTGAACACAATTTTATTTTCTTCTGACTGCATTTCTATGACTTCTTTATTTGTATTTCTATTTATATATTTACGTTTTTGTCGAGCTGCGCGTTTTCTGGTTTTATGTGAAGCATTACTTTTCTCAGATATTCTTTCAGCATATTTTAAAGGAATTATTGAGGGCATAATTATTTTTTTGCGTTTTCCTTTTTTTCCTGCAAAAGTTTAGAAGCTGTACTTTTTATTTTACGTATTAAAATACGATTGTCTTCTTCATTTTGCTGACATTGTTGGGAACTGAATTCCGCCACACTGACACACTGATTTCATTTTTTATAGAAGAAACTAAAAGGATTACATTGGCGTGTTTTTTGGAAATCGTAGTCTTATTGCCCAATGTAATTGCTTTTTGTATACTTTCATTTGCCTTTTTTAATAATTTCTTTCATAGATACCTTTGGTGAAAACGAATTACTTACTTTGTTCATAATTCCTTCTTCATTTTTCTTCACTATAGTGTAATCCTTATCGGATGGAGTCACACTTTCTTCAGTTGATAAATCTTCCAAGACTTTTACAGCAATTTGGTCCGCCGATTTGGAATGCTTGAAAACTTGAACAATATTTTTATACGCCTTCATAGTGAAAGCTTTGTATTCCTTTTCAGTTTTCATAATTTCGTTGGAAATTCCTATTGTCAATGAACTTGAAAGAAAAGACTTTTATGCGTTTTTTTGTGCCGCTTCATTAGCACGTGTGTTATTTCTTAACAAATCATTTCCTCATTTTCTGCTGTGTTCATTTTTTCATAAATTCCACTCTTTTCTGAAATTGCCTTATTGACAACTTTTTTTAGAATTAAGTATTACTTTATTCACTTCTTTTTAAATACCGATGCAAAGAGACAAAGAAAACCTGACAAGGCAAATAATGATAGCAATTATACAAAAAAGTTATTTATGCATTGCATTAAGTCACTTTTACAAAATCTTCTCTATTAGTTTTATGTTTTTTGNAATTATACAAAAAAGCTATTTATGCATTGCATTAAGTCACTTTTACAAAATCTTCTATATTATTTTTAGGTATTTTAAAAATAAAAAAGAGAATAATTTTAGAAAGAAAACTATTGAATTTACATTCACTAAAGTAAAACATTAGAGATTTCTTTTCTATCCACTTTTGTAGTAATGATTTACAGTAACAATGCAAAAAATATATATGCATACTAAATGGATTTAGAAGATCAATAACAAACACAAAAATATTTAAAAAGTGTTTTATGGAACACCAACATTTCCCAAACGATGCAATAGCAACCTCTTGCTTATAATATCGTTTCACTGCCATTCAGGAGAGCTCATCACATATGTTTTATGCATTCCTTTTTTTTTAAAGAGGCATTTTATATTCTAATACTTTACTTCAATCTACAAAAAGAAAACTAAAATATGAAACGATGTGACTCTACTACACGAGAGTTGCAACATCTCCTATAAAGTACTTTTATAATACAAAAAAGAAATATATATCAATATGAAATGTAAAAGCTTTATATTCCCTTGTAGTTTGCAAAATATTTAATACAAAAAAAGAAAAAAAAGGAAAGCAAAGTTTCATCATAACAGATCAGTAGACAATTTTTGTAATAAAGTTTGACAAAAAGTACAATTTTACAACCGAAAAAGGAAACAAAATCTACATCAGATACAATCTCATGTATTAAATTAGGTATTTCAAATATTAAAAAATCATTCTTTCTTCTCGAAACAATCCTCACGTCCTCCAGTTAATAAAAGCAAACACATTTTACTTTAAATAGAATTTCCAATTGGTATAATTGTAAAGCAATCCATTTCATCTTTCTTCAAAAACAATTTAAATAAGGCGGAGCACATTGTCAGTTTTTTTGTATAAATTGTAAAATTCCAAATTTATATAAAACGCATCTTTTTTTCTCTCTTGAATAGTTTCTTCATAAAAACAAGTATTAAATAAACAATAACCCATTTTCCGAGCTTCTCATTCATTCATATTCTCATTGTTGTTTTTAAAATAAAGAATCATCCCATTTCGTTTCACCTTTACTTATTGAATGAGTATGTGAATATGTTTTGTTATTTATAATCTTGCAAAGCACCCATGTATTTTAAATTTAAAAAGAAAAAGTAAATAAACTCATTTCATGCGCGCATAATAGCAACCAAAAACAAATTAAAAAAAAGAAAAATAAAGAGTACGTATTTATATGAGAACTGTCTGAGTTTGATTTGATGTTATCGGATGGTAATTTTGTTCTTTCTTCGTTTGTATTATTGCTTTCTTCCAATTTTTCATTCTCAGATTCTTTTGCAGTTGATTTGGTATTTTTTATTTGTTCATTTTTTGGGATTTCAGACACTTTTTGCGCACTCTTTACATCTTTTTCTTTCTTTTCCATCGTTGATAGAACTGTTTGATTTGTACTTTGTTCTCTTTGAGGTTCACTTGGAATGGCTTCAACAATCTTTTTTTCTTTCTTTGTCTCATGTTTTGTTTTATTTGCTGTTTCTACATTTTCTTTTTGTTCAATGTTCTCTTTTGAAGAAGTAGTTACAATCTCTTTTGGCGCCTCCGTTTTCTCTGTAAGTTTCACTTCTTTTTTCACTTTGTCCTCATTATTTTCTTCTGTTTTATCGATTTTTGTCTGTATATTCTGTTCTTTTTTATCTTCTGTGCCTTCACTTTTTAAAGGCTTCACTTCCGCCACTGTTCTGTTCTCTACAG